>APFE031230350.1:20142-57272 GCA_000404065.3 Pinus taeda
CACATTGTAGCTTGTGCTCACGTGATTTTGCCAAGTAAATACGTGGTTGCCTTGGAATAATCATCAGTTCTTGAGCAGGTATTGAGCAGCGGAGGCAGGCAAGCAGCGAAGGAGATTTGAGCCAGTGATTGATTCAGATCTGAGCTGTATTGTGTGTAACAGAGGTGGAGATACTTGTGAGAAGTATTATGCTGTGTAATGTTACATGACTCAAACATTAATATACAGATAGTTGGGGTTTTTAGCGAGATGCTTTCCCCGGGATACATACTGTGTTAATGTGTGAATGCTCTTGATGTTTTATTGTTATTGATGCTGCTATATTGATGATCAACGTAGAGGAGCTTATGTATTGTGTATGTTTTCCGCAATAGTACATGATCAGGATAATCTCTGTTGAATATGTGTTAAATTATTCAAAATTTCTATAATTACCTGAATGTGAAATTGGGTCAACTATCACCTCGACCTATTGACTTTGGTCGGGTATAGAATCATAAGATTCACTTTCAGAGAGAGTGGTTTCGAATGACGGTTGATTTAAGTCAATCGGTTTTCCAGCTAGTAAAGGACTTGGGGAGAGTTTCCTGTAGCCAGATGGAAGTTGCTACAGTGAAGCAGGACAGTTATCCAGCACTCTTTTGGCTTCATCCAAAAAGGGACAAAGGTGAAGGGCATGGTTCCCTTCACATAACCTACATGGAAACCTAACCTTTCTCATATGTCCATGAACTTTACTATCACTAGTTGAAGGTGTGTTACCAACATTTTTTCCAAAAGCTGATGACACGGGATGGTTTGAATGGGGAGACCATTATTTCAAGATCCAAGGAAAGCAAGGACAATCTCGATGAAAATGGTTTCCTCTACAAATTATGCATGGAAATTTGGGTTTAGGAAGTTTAATGTGCATATTTTCACCAAATGATGCATTTAGAGCAATGGTTGCTTGGTTGCCCCCTTGCTGAATTGGCTTCTTCTTCTTCTCCTTCCCTTTCTTCTTCTTCTCAGCCACCTATTTACTAGCATCACTACTTTCACTAAGCGAAGAGGAAGAAGGGGAGGGAGAAACAAACAAAGAAGAAGGCAAAGGGTCAAATTCAGTATCAACTGGAGGTTGATTCAATTGCAGAGGAATCACGACATTTTTAACCACAGAGGTTGAGAACAACCATACGGGCAAGCCAATGGTAATTCCGGGAAGGGAAAATGTAGCCATATAAGGAGCACCAATATTTCCCCAAGAAGAAAAAGGACTAGGATTCCCCTCGAAAGGGATTCCTTGATTGGTGGACTCCAGATTTGTCTCCATATATCTCAACCTAAGATCAACTAAGGAACAGGGATGTTATTCCGAATTCAATTAATTTTAATGACGCTTTGACGCAAATTTGCTTTTTCAGTTTTTAATAGTCGATAAAAAGATAAAGATGACTCTAGTCTCCTTCGATTTTTAATGAGCCTGAAGTGACAAGTGCTTCGATGGACCTTTTCTTCTAAAGAGTCAAAAAGGAACAAAAGTCACTACTCTAGAAAATCTAGACAGAGGGATTACCAAACCAATCATAAAACTGCAATATACACCTTGGTGATAAATTAAAGAGAAATTACCAAGGACTTATGTACGACAGTCAATATTCCCGAATGCTGTGTTCAGTGCATTGCGATCAATTAGGCGGCAAAATCAGCTTCCTATGTGTTATAGACATTTTTGGGCACTGCAACCCCAATCATATATGTCCATAAACCAAGGGCCTCTAAGTCCCTAAAAGTGTTGCTTCACACCCTAAAAGAACAAGGTCAACTGATTACATCTTCTCCCAGAAGTTCTCCATGAAAAACTGCTCAGAACTGGTCAAAACTAGACCATACAGGTTGCTCAGTGCTAAGGGTGCAATGCATCCCACCTACTCAGTGTAAAGGGTTTGATGCATACTGGAAAGCCCTTTTGTAGGGTGCGATGAGAAAGAGTGGACAAATGGCGGAGACAATTTGCAAGGTGGATACTCAGGGAATCTTCTAGAAACTTCTCCAATGACACTTGCCTCTCTGAATTCACCCAGGGATGAGTAAGAGATCATGAATCTCCAAGTGGAACCAAGAACTATCAGAGAGAGGACAATAATCAAAAACCCAGCAGCTGACTCACCCCCCTGCAAACATCTAGATATGGATCCCTCATCATAGAGATCCAGAGGCTGGAAACTTGTATTTTCTAAGGAAGTGTTGTTGGTTTCTTGGTGAAAATCATAGTGTTGGGTGATCTAAGCTTTTCATGAGGTGAAGAAGGGATTTCACGCTGAGAGGATGATGCTGGGTCAGAACAATTGGTTGTAATCCTCTTTGCTATTCTTGATATTAATAAAGTTATTCAAGTTTTCCTCCACATTCTTGTATGTTTGATGATATATGCATTTGTGTGGGCAATATATATCTGGTCCTATATTGTTTATGATTGTAGATCTCTATTCTTGGATAGTGTTACGCTGCTTTGATCCCATAGGTTCTCTTTGAAGCTGGTTAGACGAAGGAGGAGCGGCAAAGACCTGTCAGAAGGGAGAGGAACCAAGCAAGGAACCAAGTGCAAGACTGAGGTTCGTGTCCTTTGTTCCCCTCTTATCTACTTCTCATAAAGGAAAGCGAAAGTAGTTTTAGTTTGTTTGTTTCTAAGATAGCTACCAGTCTTAGTGGGACTAGCAGCTCCGAGTGGACACTAGATTTCCCAATAACAAAATGGCAACTCCACTGGGGAGCGAATAGCTTGTTTGCTTGTCTATATTTGTTTGTTTTATAAACTTACAGATGGAGCCTGAAGTCAAGCCAGCTAGCCTTCGAACTGCATTTGCTATGAAAATGAAAAGTAGATCAATGCTGCTTTAGTCTATCTCCAGATTTTTGTTTATAAACTGAACAATCGATTTGCAAACATTCTAATTGCCCTAGTGGTGGCTCTAGTAACCTCTTTAGATTGACCCCTGTGATTTATATTTACTGAACATCACTTGCTCGGCCTAAATCCCTTAACTGAGCTGCAAACTATGACCAAAGACCAAGTAAAAGTCTCACACTGTACCATCGCACCCTCTCTTCAAGGAAGTCTATACGTATCGCACCTCCTGTGTGCAGTAGGTGGGATGCATACTAGATTCCCTGTGTAATAGGGGCGATGGTCAGAAAAGGCTAAGTTTGCCTTCATATTTTTGGTTTTTCTTCACTCTCTTCAGCTCTATTCAGGAGTTTTGCTGCCTGTGATCAGTATACCACTGTGGAAACCCTCTTCCTTTCCATCATTCCGCCTCCATTGTGCAAAGAACTGTGAGTGTTTTTTTGTATTGTGTGCCATTTTCAGTTCTCTTTTACAAAGAAGTAGCGTAATCGAACTGTCATTTCTTGATCTGAAAGTGTCGTAAGTGTCGTTTTCAATCATAGAAGAGATCCATATTGTTCTTGATGGTCGATTGTACTGTTACTCTTGTATTTGATTTGAATTAGTAGTTTTTCAAGTGTTGAAAGCAAGTTTTCAATTCATGAATCGCAAAGTGTCGTCATTGTCTTCATTTCATCTTGAAAAGAAACTTGTTAGTAATGTCACTTTGAAAAAATAATTCAGACTTGTACTCAACATTCTTTTTGTCATCCACACATTAAGAAAGTGAAAAAAAAATACATGCATGTGCATTTGCATTTAGACTGCTTGTTGGTTTGATTTAGGATAGTGCATCTAGTGTGTGTCGTATGCTTTATGTTGAAATAATCTCATTTCTCTTTCCTTAGTAGCTAGGATTTTCATTGCAAAAAGAAGATTAAACGATTATTTATCATCTTAGATTGCATTTTAGGAATTGTATATCTACATCATGTGGTGAACCTGAAAGGTAAATTTCTTAAGCAAGATCAACTGTAAAATAAATTTAATGAACATAAAAATGCTTTGGTGCACCCCATATGACCACATTGTCACTGCGAGGATTGACGATTGGCTTGCCCATATGGCTCTTCTCGACCTCTGTCGTTCAGAACACCATGATTCCTAAACAATCAAGTCAGCAACTAGATGATGCTAGAGTTACCCCCCAACCTTCCACTTCGTCTGTTTCTCCCTCCCATCCTTCTTCGTTTGATGAAGCTGGTAAAGCTAAAAATCAAGTGACTAAGAAGAAGAAGAAGCGGAAGGAGGAGAAGGAAAAGAAGAAGAAGGAGCTAAAAGCAAAAGGGGGCAACCATGCATCGTCCAGCGAAAATCCACACACTGCACCGTCCAAGCCTAAATCTCCATGTGTCATTTGCAAAGGAGACCACAATAATTGAGATTGTCCTTGCATCCCTCGGATCTTAAGGGACTGGTCTCCTTGTTTGCACAATCCGGTGTCGTCAACCTCTGAAGATCATGTTGAAAGTACACTGTCAACTTGTGAAAGCAAAGTATTTGGACAGAAAAGGAAGTGTAAATTTCCTTGTAAACTGTGTGAAGGTGATCATGCCATCCACCGTTGTCACTTCCTAGATGAAGCTAAAAGAGTTTTGGAAAACTGTCCGGCTTCACCGCTACAGCTTCCTCCTGGAAACAAGAAACTCTTGCCAAGTCCATCACTAGTTGAAAATCTGACTGACACGCCATTGTGGTCGGTCGAAGCATCCATCATTGAATATGAACCCTATGAATCCATGCCTGACGAAATTCGAAAGGTCGAGGCGGCGATTGACCTGGTATTTCTTTCAGAAGGTCCGCCTTTAGATGATGCAGTCACCGAAAGGAATGAGAATGACACCGTTCAAATTATTTTCGTAAACACTGACTCCGATGAACATGGGGGAAATCTCCCCATTCCTTTACTGCATGAAGGAAGTTCGTCAGAGTCATATCCGACCGTCTATTCGGTCCCACCTCCAAGCAACCTAGTCATTTCCTTCGATTGGAATCTTCTAGGTAGACCCCATTTTCCGGCTAGTGTACCATTCCGAATCATTGCACAAGTACACAGAATGGTCATGGCCGGTGCCATAATATATGGAGGGGCTTCTGTGAGTATCCTTTCCTTGACTGCTTAGAAAGCACTTGGTTCGCCATCACTTCTGCCTTAGATGAGAAATCTGACAGGCTTCGACAAAGGAACCAGCAGACTATTAGGGATCCTTCCCAATGTGCCCATAATTTTGAGAAGGAAAGTCATTCATATAAACGTGATGGTAGTCCAAGGGCCTCTATATTATAATCTACTCCTTGGGTGAGACTATATTTATAGTATGGGAGCCATTGTCTCCTCACTCTTTAGAGTAATGTGTTTTCCGCACGAAGGCTGAGTGGTCCAGCTCGTAGACCAGCTTTCGTTCCCCGGCTCACACATAGCTAATAGTCAAATGCCATCCCTAAATGGTCTTTTCACGCAAGGAATGTCTCATCAATATCAAGTCTGTCCACCTAAATAACACGAGTAATTCAGGAGGAAATGACTAAAACCCAGGGGACATGCACCCTGGCCTGCTCCGGCAGGAAAACTCTAGGTATAGAGTAGGTTTCCACGAAGTAAAATGACTAGTCTGATACCCGTCCGTATGGGAAGTAGGAATTAGACTGGAATAAGATTCCCTCGTCAAGGTTAGGTGGTGGAGCTTGTGTCCAAATGGACTAAGCCAGGAAACGTTTCTATCTGCTGTGTGGATGGGAAAGAACTTCTATATGGTAGCCTGGAAATCTTTCACTATACCTGGGGGCATGCGAACCTTTTTGCGTGCAAGCGAAGAGCGACCATTTATTTTCTTAGTTTGTAGATTCTCAAACCCTTTAAACTCATAGGATTGTTAATTCCTAGCTTGCATAAAGAAAGGTTGCGGAGCAAAGCGTTGAAAGGTGCAAGCTCCATAAAAATGGAATCTATAGATGAGACGTCTTTATTATATGACTGGCACAAGCAGTTTTTATGTGGAGTTCAAGCTCGTTAAAAATTAAACCTAAGCAATGAGGAAGTGTTCCCCAGAGTTTAAGCTCATTAAAAAATCAACCAATTTCCGGTAAATAACCATTGTGAATGCATTATCATCAGCTTTTTAGCCTTGGTCGTGTTCTCATCATCACCTCCACTCTATTTTAGCCAATCATACGCCTCCATTTGATTGTTTACCCTTTTGAGGAATAGCTGTGATGAGTGATTTTGTAAGCCATCCTTGTGACACCACCATGATTAGAAAATTCCAAACCTTACCTGGAATCAGTTGCTACCCGAAATTATCACTCGTTCCTCAAAAAACGAGTCTCCTTTAAGCTCTTTTCACCTGACTCGTAAAATATGAAAATATTGCTGAGCGATTGGCCTCTCCAGGTCATTAAAGTCATCGAAAGTGCTATCCCTCTTCTAGATTTTAATCTTTTTGGACCTGAGGGATCATTACACAAAAAGATCGATGCTTGTCTTGTTCGGCTCTTTAAAACTATCAAAAATTCATCCCTTTCATATCGTTTTATACTTTTTCAAAATTAAGGGATTATATGACGAAAAAGGATTATTGGAGTTTCCTTTCCATCCCTTTTCAGACTCTCTAAAATTTAAAAAGGACCGAGTTATCATTGTCGTTAAACTCATTAAAATCAATAGCGACAAACTTGTCCGTATAGACAAGAACGAGTTTCACTGTCACTAGGCTCGTTAAAACATAGCGACAGGTTCGCCCGAACGGTGAATTATAGAACAATCATATGTTATCCTCCTCAAGCTTGATAAAAAATAAAGAGGTACTGGTTAGCAATGACTGGGGAAAATTGGGAAGAAAACTTGAAGAAACTTTATTGGTAGCAAGTCACTCTTGAACATGACACTTTCACTCCATGTCCGAGTCGGGTTGGGTTATTCCGTTCACTGGTCATATCACCATTGGTCCATCACACCATCCATTTCTGGGGTTAACACTACCAATCCATGTCAGTGTCACTGGTATGTTCAAGAGAAGTCACTCAGAGAATTCACCTGTGTCTCATCCACTGCAATACATTCACGCTCCATTCTTTCACGACCACCACCCTGAACCTTGTATCATCAGATTGTTTTCACCTCCAAAATCATTTGCTCCATTCTGTGTCGTAGATGTGGGATTCATCAATGCCCTCTTACGATGGGTAACTTCTTGTTGACATCAGCTCATTATCCAAGAAGTCGACCTAGGAACAACCCTTTCAGTACTTTGAAGCTTGCATGCCTCAATGGCAAGTTTCTCACTTCCGGTGACAGGTTAACATTAATGGCCTTCGACCGAAAGATGTCACATGGTGTTCGATGCCAAGTCCTTTTTCACACCACGTGAATTGTACTATAGTACCTTGAGGGTCATCATCATTATCGGTGATTCCTCTCGCGCCCGTTAATAGCTCACATCATTGGCTGGTAATAAGGCGATGTCTTTCCATGTTTGACTCCAGAACATCTTTCACATGGATTGAATTGTACTCCGAGTGAAGATTGAATGAGTTTGAAGACCCTGGATCTAGTTTCATCCATCTAGGCTGCGATATATTCAGGAATATAAAGACATCAAATGTACATCATTGCCGAACAGATGATCATCTGAATCAAAGGATGATGGCTCCATCTGAATCATCAGTCTGCTACACAAATGGTTGTCTGTCCTATATACATGAAAATGAATTTATAAAACTGAGCATGGGAATGCCCGCCTCATCTAGATCATGAAAATATTATGAAGATAATGTATTGTATTGTATCTTATTACAGGTCGCTTTCCATCTCGAAAAAGCTTCAGATCCTCATGATAGAGCATTTCACCCAACATCAAAAGATTAACGACCTCATGCTTTAGGGGACAACTGTTATAGAAATTTTTGGGCACTGCAACCCCAATCATACATGTCCATAAACCAAGGGCTTCTAAGTCCCTAAAAGTGTTGCTTCAAACCCTAAAAGAACAAGGTCAGCTGATTACATATTCTCCCGGAAGTTCTCCATGAAAAACTGCTCAGAACTGGTCAAAACTGGACCATACAGGTTGCTCAGTGCTAAGGGTGCGATGCATCCCACCTGCTTAGTGTAAAGGATGCGATACATACTGGAAATCCCTTCTGTAAGGTGCGATGAGCGAGAGTGGACAAATGGCAGAGAAATTTTGCAAGGTGGATACTCAAGGAATCTTCCAGAAACTTCTCCAATGACACTTTCCTCTCTGAATTCGCCCAGGGATGAGTAAGAGATCATGAATCTCCAAGTGGAACCAAGAACTATCAGAGAGAGGACACTAATAAAAAACCCAGTAGCTAACTCACCCCCCTACAAACATCTATATATGGATCCCTCATCATAGAGATCCAGAGGCTAGAATCTTGTATTTTGTGAGGAAGTGTTGTTGGTTTCTTGGTGAAAATCATAGTGTTGGGTGATCTAAGCTTTTCATGAGGTGAAGAAGGGCTTTCACTGAGAGGATGACGCTGGGTTAGAACAATTGGTTGTAATCCTCTTTGCTATTCTTGATATTAATAAAGCTATTTAAGTTTTCCTCCATATTCTTGTATGTTTGATGATATATGCATTTGTGTGGTCAATATATATCTGGTCATATATTGTTTATGATTGTAGATCTCTGTTCTTAGATAGTGTTACGTTGATTTGATCCCACAGGTGCTCTTTGAATCTAGGTAGACGAAGGAGGAGCGACAAAGACCTGTCAAAAGGGAGATGAACCAAGCAAGGAACCAAGAGCAAGACTGAGGTTGGTGTGCGTTGTTCCCCTTTGATCTACTTCTCATAAAGGAAAGCGAAAGTAGTTTTAGTCTGTTTGTTTCTAAGATAGCTACCAGTCTTAGTGGGATTAGCAGCTCCGAGTGGACACTAGATTTCCCGATAACACTATGGATAAAGGATTTAAGCCTATTGTGGTCTCCCAATATATACGCGACGGTATGGGGATCACAAGTCCGTGCTAGCACTTATCATATCAAGGAGGAGGAATCACCCAAACTTCAATGAAAATGATAGTTACTAGTTTTTACAATGCTGGAACACGTCTCTAGCTTATACCTCTAGATGTGTTGTGTTCAGTTCCAAAGCATTGTTAGGTTCATTGAATTTTTTTTTAGAGTTAATATTTTTTAGAGTTTGCGTTTCAATGGTTCACCGCGTGATGATGATTTTGAAATTCCTAAAATGCAATCTACAATGATAAACAATCTTTGTTTATTTTTAGCAATGAAAATCCTAGCTATTAGGGAAAGAAGATTACAATTCTTTCAAACAAAGAGCAAAGAGCACACACTAGTGCATTTTCCTAAATCATTTTCCGCACACAAACTAAATGCAAATGCAAATGCATGTATTTGTTTTTCATTCTCCTTAATGTAAAAATGCCAAAAAGGAAAACTAAATGCAGCAAATATTTGAAATATTTCTTTCAAAATGACATTTTCAACAATTTCTTCTTCAAAAGAGAAAGGAAGACTAAACAACACTTTTCAATTTTGAATAAAAATTTCTTTTGACACTTCGAATATAAAAAAATCAAACCAAATACATGATGAAAAGTTCAATCGACTATCAAAGGAAGGAAGAATCCATGACACTTCTCTTTTCGACACAAAACGACAATTACGACACTTTGTACCAAAGCGACAGATCGACTTAAGCAACTTTTCGACAAAGGATTGTAAATGATGAAAAAATACAAAAAAATTTACTAATCCTAATCTAATGGAGGCTGATCTATGTGATGCAAGTAGGCTTAAGTAAGGAGGCATTGTTCATAAGCAGGCAAAAGACCTAAATACAACTGAAAACAAGGTCCAAAACCCCCAATTTCTAGAATGGAAATAGGTTCAGTCAGTCATCGCACCTGGGCTTCAAAATAATAGGGATGAATCACACTTTACACACTCGGGAGGTGCGATGCATTCTAGGTTACAATGACAAACAGTGCAATGGGCAAGGGAGCGCAACTGAAATGGGTTTTGGCTCAGATGTGCAGTTCTTTTCAATGAGTTAAGCTGAGCTTCGATGGAAAGTAAAGAGAAAAGTATAGAGGAATGTCTTGAGAGGTTATTGAGCTACCAAAAGGGCATCTAGATGTGCTTGTAAGTCAAATTTTTAATTCATAAACTAAACCAGAGATTGACTGAAGCAGCATTCATCTACTATGCAATTGCAGAGCAAGAGCAGTTGGAAGGCTACCTGGCTATCTTCAGGCTCTGTCTATAATTTATAAAACAAACAATAACAACAAAAAAACATCTATTCGATCCCCAGTGCAGTCGCTAGTTTATTTCTGGGAAAACTAGTGTCTTGTCAAACAACTAGCCCTCTAGGTTTGGTAGATACCCTAGAAACAACAGTTTAAAGCAATTCATGATTTCTTCTATGTGTAACAGATAAGAGAAAGATAATGGAACCAACCTAGAACTTCTACTTAATCCCTCACTTGATCTCTCTCCCCCTTGATAGAGCTTGCAACTCCTCCCCGTACTTAACCCGCTTGGAGAGTACCTGTATAAACACAGTAACAAAAAACCATCAAAGCATCGTGATCTATTACAACATAAACATTACAGAATCAGATATATAATGAACAAATGATAGCATTCACAAATGATAACATTCATAATTGCATAATCATATGGAAGAAAACTTGAAGAACTTTATTACATAGAAGGGAGAATTACAACCCAGTTGTCTGATCCAGTATCATCCTCCCAGCATCAATTCCTCTTCACCTCATGAAATAGCAAGATCACACCAGCAATACAATGCTCTTTCCTCAATTACAAACTATCAACACTTCCTTTCAATCTACAATATTCTAGCCTCTAGATCTCTTAGATGAGGGATCCATTTATAGATGTGTGCAAGGGTGTGAGTCATCTCTGGGTTTTTTATTAGTGTCATTTCACTTGTTACAATTGGTTCCACTTGGAGATTTCTTGGATCTCTTACTCATCCCTGTGCGAATTCAGAGAGGCAAGTGCCATAGGAGAAGTTTCTAGAAGATTCCATGAGCAACCACCTAGCAAACTGTCTCAGACATTTGTCCATCCTCACCCATCGCACCCTATAGAAGGCCTAATCAATATGCATCACACCTGGGCAGTGTACCACTCAGTATGCATCGCACCCTGGCAGCGGAGCAGTTAGTATGGTTTAGTTTAGGCCATTTCTGGAGGGTTTCTCAGGCGGAAATTTTGGGGAATGATGTAATCAGATGACTATGTTATTTTAAGTTATGAAACAATTCTTTTAAGGGTTGAAGAGCCCTAGTTTATCAACATATAAGTTTGGGTTTGATGTTCCCAAATATGTCTATAACACTTATCGCCTTAATCTGAAGTATAAGGAGAAGGTTCGTCTAGAGCTAGATAAAATTTTGGATGTTGGCATTATAGAATCTGTAGAAGAGTCCGATTTGGTGAACCCAATGGTCTTCCAAGAGAAGAAGCAAAAATTCGAAATATGGATTTGTGTAGATTTGCGGAAGTTGAATGATATGTGTGTCCATGATCCATTCCCAACACCATTTATGGGCAAAGTGTTAGATAACGTCGGAGGGCAGGAGGCCTATTCCTTTACTGATGGGTTTTCCATGTATCATCAAATCAGGATTGTGCCAAAGGATAGAAGCAAAAAAACCTTTGCGATGGAGTGGGGTTGCTTTCAGTACATTGTTATGCCTTTCAGATTAAAGAACGTGCCTGCAATATTTCTTGCGTAGTCATAGAAGCTTTTAAAGAATTCATTCATAATTTTTTGGAGGTATACTTTGATGATTAGACTGTGTTTCGATTGGTCAAATGCCATGTAGCAAGTCTCTTCCTGATGTTGGATACATCTTGAAGACACCAGATTGCGTTGAATTTGAAAAAATGTATATTCTATATTCCTTTTGGGATCTCTCTGAGTCATGTAGTTTGTAAGCAAGGGTTAATGGTGGAACCTACAAGGATTGTTGTGATCTTGAACTTGGAAGCCGCTAGAAATGTCAAGCAGTTGCGCGTGATGTTGGGACATACAGGATATTATAAAAAATTCATTAAAGCCTATGCTAAAATTACCGCACCCATGGAAAAACCGTTGAAGAAGGATGCGACATTTTTTTGGGATGAGGAATGTCAGTGCAGCTTAGATGTGTTAAAATAAAAGATGGTGAATGCACCAATCTTGGTATTTCCCGATTGGAAGAAGGAGTTTCATGTACACGTGGATGATTCTTCCATTGCGGTGGGTATAGTACTAATATAGGCAGGTGAAGGAGAACTAGACCATCCTATAACCTTCGCAAGTAGGAAGTTGTCAAAGGCTGAGAAAAAATACTCAACGATAGAGTGCGAGGGTTGGTCATGGTCTACGTGCTACAAAAATTCATGCATTATCTATTAAGGGGACATTTCAAGATGTATATAGATCATTCTTCCTTAAAGTACCTGGCTAGCCCTGAACTTGCATCTCTCCTACACACTTTCCTAGACTTTTTCCACTCACCTGGACCTCCTAAGCTATCAAAATCATTGCATATTGATTCCAAAAGAGTATTAAAATGGTTTTCTAACTATGTTTTGTGTTTGTTGTTTGAACTAGATTTTTGCTCATTCGCTGCGGAATCCTGTCACTTTCCGCAGCTGATTCAACTTTCCGCAGCTGTTTTTGTTAAAATCTACATTGCAGGTGTCATCAGGCAAAGCAAGCCACATGGGCAAGATGGAAATGACCTGGACATGGATCAGGTCCTATTGGTTCAGCCAGATTCATCAGGGAAAGCCGTGGTCAACGGTGGTCAAGCGATGGTCAAACAGAGGAGTCCTACGGCAACAGGAATCCGTTTCCAAACACGCGAAGGATTTTCGTGGCCATTCCTAGATCCCTGGGGACATATCGACAGCTGTGGACTACTCCACAAGGTGAATCCAACAACCCCCCTTGATAGATTTAATAATCTCGGAAACCATTATGCTAAATCCATGGGCGTTGTCTTTTACGTGTCCTCTGTTAATGTAGTTGCATAAGAAAATAGTTATGAGTTTCTTGTTATAAATAACGTTTTTCCAAACGCATATAGTTAGTCTTTTTGCTTATGTAATTTCACTGTTAAGTTGCTGTGTCGTGACACTAGTCCCACTGTGGAATTGTCCTCTTTTTTGATATAAAAGAAAACTCTGTTTCTACATGATTGCGTGAGCATAATTTTGGATTAATAGCCTGTTGGCTGAGGCCATGCAGAGGGCCCCTGTACACTCAGGTTTCATTTTCTTATTGCTATACAGTTTCATGTAGTGTTTCTTTATGTTTATTGCATATATGCCATAGTTATTCACTTGTGTATATTTCATTTACTATGGTACTAACACTTCATCCTTGTTCATAATTTTACATGCTTTGTACATTGCTGTTAGGGATGATCAGTGTGTGTATGTTCCAAGTTAGAGTAGGCCCAGGAACTTTTACACATTTCCTTTTGCAAAAACTAGTGACATGGAATCAGTCTTTTTGTTGACTTGCTTTTCTTAGCTTTTAATTCCAATTCTGTTTTGTTGATTTCAGTTTTGTTCACTTGCTTTGTTAGATAGTTTAGAAATCAGCTTACTCATATCATTGACGGTGTCTCCGAAAGCCATAGCTTAGACTACCTGGCGAGGTATCGAAATATGAATGAATTGATTTGGTTTTAGCTTTACTTTTTTGCAAATTAGATATTAGATTGCTCATATCATTGACGGTGTCTCCGAAAGCCATAGCTTAGACTACCTGGTGAGGTATTGAAATATGAATGAAGTGATTTAGTTTTAGCTTTAATTTTCTGCAAATCAGATATCATATTGCTCATATCATTGACGGTGTCTCCGAAAGCCATAGCTTAGACTACCTGGCGAGGTATCAAAATATGAATGAAGTGATTTGGTCTTAGCTTTACTTTTCTACAAATTAGATATCAAATTTCTCATATCATTGACAGTGTCTCCGAAAGCCATAGCTTAGACTACCTGGTGAGGTATCAATCTATGAATAATGTGATTTGATTTTAGTTTTACTTCTCTACAATTAGATATCAACTTGCTCATATCATTGATGGTGTCTCCGAAAGCCATAGCTTAGACTACTTGGCGAGGTATCGAAATATGAATGATGTGAATTGATTTTACTTCTATTAGATTGCAATTTTCAATTCGGTTGAGTGCAGTAGCTTAATTTATTTTTCTGTATTTAGATAGTAGCAGAGACGATGGTTTCATGATCATTAGTTCATTGTTTGTTTTAAATAGTAGCACATTTTCATTTTTGTTCAAAGTATTACTTTCATCACTAGTATATTCTAAGACCTTCTGAAGTGTCAAGTTCTGGAAAGCATTATAGAGGACATAATTTCCTAAAAACTATATCCATACTTGCCTTCTAGAGACTTAGGAATAGGATTTCCATCCACATTAGGAGATAAACGAAGATAAAAACCCCCAAAGCAAAATAAAAATTGAAAATGACAAAAAGTAAGAAAGAGGTTGTCTTGCACATATAGTGCGCCACGCTTCATTAGTTTACGACTCCTGGATTGATAATTAATGTAGCAATTTAGGACACACTAAATTGACCAAAAATTTTGGAGCCGTTGCCGGGGAAGTGTAACTAGGTAACTGATCTCTTACAAAAAACAAAAAAAAAAAAAACCAAAAACAAAAACAAAAAAAACAAAAGAAGGGAAAATTAATAACTTCTTGAAGTATGCTCTCCTCTTGTACCTAGTGTGATCTAGAGGATCAGAAAAGAGAGTTATTGGTTCAATAATTTCTTGAGTATGCTCTCTTCTTGCACCTAGTGTGATTTGGAAGATCAAAAAGAGAATTATTAGCTCGACTTAAAGAAAAATAAAAAGATAATAAAAAATGACATGCATAGAGAAAGAGATTCTAGGAGAAGGTTTATAGCTAGGGCCAAGAGTTTGATTTACACAACTCCAGCTTCTTCAAGGCATAGACAAGATACACCTCCATCTACTCCCAGCCTTAGGATTCTTGGAATTCAAGGAGCAACAACTGAATTAGAGGATTCTCCCACACTATCTACTGAATCTGATCTAGGAGAAGAACCTTTCTTCACTTCTACAGGGGAACATATTGTAATCAAAGAAGTAGAATCACCTGAGGATGAGGGAAAGGGAGAAACTATCTTTCATCCACCATTGATAGAAGAACCAGAGGACTCTAAAGAAACTATCATGACAGAGGAAGTAGTAGATGGATTTGGAGGTAGAGGTAGAGGTAGAGGAAGAGGAAATAATGGAGGCAACAATGGAGGAGGCAGAGGTAATAATGGAAGAAATAGGGAAGGAGATAACTCATTTGGATTCCCTATAGTTGATGAGGAAACTCATACAACCATGAAAAAAATTTCACCATCTTTCCTCCCAAACTTTTATGGGTTGCAAAGTGAGGATCCTGAGACATTTCTATTTGAGTTTGAAGTTGTGTGCTGAACTTATGACTATATGGAAGACACTAAAAAACTCAAACTGTTTCCTTCAAAATTGAAGGGAGTCGCTTTGAAATGGTTCATGGGATTAGTCACTCAATCTATTAGGACTTGGGATGATATGAAACAAACATTTTTGGATAGATACCTGGACTATTGCATGCCCACCAATCACAAGGATGAGGTATTCAAAATGATGCAAAAAGAAGATCAAAACCTGGAGGATTTTCTTGAAAGATTTCAATACAACTTAAAGAGAGCAAAAATGAGTAACTTAGATGAGGAAACCTTGAAAGCCCTTCTATTGAAATCCATTAGAGATGAATGGATAGATATTTTAAACATGATGGGGAAGGGAGACATTTCTCAACTTCCACTTCGTGACATAGCAGAACTATATGTCCATCTCTCAAGGGGAAAATCTAAAATGGGTAAAGGGCCTAGAGATCCTTCTCTTATTAGAGCAAACAAATCTACAATTGGATCGGTAAGTAGGGAAGAGATTGGCAATATGCTTGATGAGTTCAAAACTGATATTCTAGGGAGCCTTAGTGAACAACTGGAAACCCTTGAAATACAAAACAAGCAGAAAACAGAAGTTGGTACCTTGGCCATCTTTTGTCCAAAATGTAGGAAGAAACATGCTCTAAGGGAATGCACCTTGGATGCAAAAGCTGTAGAAACATGTATGATTTTCTCAGAGAATCATGAGACCAAGGATTGTCCTTCAATTCTTGGACTCAAAGCTGTCTTTCAAGAAGATCCAAATTCAATATAATCTCTCTATTTTGTTTCAAGAAGACCTTGGCAGGGGCAACAAAATCAAGGGTTTAACAACCATATGAACTTTCATCCCCCGCCAAATTGGAATTCTTGGCAACAACCTTGGCCCCAACCTCAAAATCCACATCAATCATGGGCACAAGTGATGCAAAATCCTTATGGGAGATTTTCTCAATTTTATCAATATCCTCCATCTTTTCAAAATCAACAAACTCCACAACTTCCAAATCAAAATCCACAACGTTCATTTCCATTTCCACAACAACCTTCTCAACAAAATCCAAATCCTCAATTCATGCTTCCATTTAAACAAAAGACAAATCAACTTCCAGCTCAGCCATTGCCAAATCCTAACAATAAAAATCCTCAGAATGCTTACATGATAGAAGGACAACAATTTCCTACTTATATGATTGTTCCTCTTAATGATGTACAACTCAGATCTGGTAGAGTTTTAGAAAAACCTTCTATAGATGTCCAAGAGCAAGATACCTCTAAGGAGGATTCTCTTAAAGTCAATAAAGGTTCTGAGGAAGCATCTCTTCAAAACTCAAACACACAAAAAGAGAAAGAAAAAGAGTCAACCCCCACAACTCCTATAGTTAAGCAACTTGCATCTTTATCCACACCTCCTTTCCCTAAAAGATTACAAATTGACAAAGGGGTGGAAGAACAAATCTTATTGCCTGACTATGATTTTCTAGATGAATTAAAGAATGTCTATATCAATATTCCCTTGTTACAAGCCATTAGAGAGATTCCTATACTAGCAAAAACAATAAAGGAGTTGAGTCTCAAAAGACCAGGAAGGAAACCAAGAGATACAACAATCCACCTGGTAGGAAAAATTGTAGATATCATGATGGGAAAAATTACCATGCAGAAGTATGTAGATCCAGGTAATCCAATTGTCAAGACACATATAAATGGGATAGAAATTACAAATACTTTGATTGACTTAGGGGCTACTATAAACATTATGAGTAGACAGACTATGGAACAACTTAAACTTCCTAATCTTCTCTTTACACCTACCTTACTGCAACTTGCATATAGATCAATAATCAAACCAGATGGTGTACTAGAAGATATTTCAGTCTCCTTAGATTCTTGGGAAGATCCAGTAGATTTTATGATTTTGACTCCCAAGAGTAGTTTAGGAGGTCACCCACTCATCTTAGGAAGACCTTGGCTAGCCACAGTTGATGCTTTTATTAGTTGTAGATCTAGGGATATGTCCATTTCTGATGGTAGTTCAACAAAGAAATTAAATTTGTATCCTACAGCAAAAGAAATCACAGAAGTAGGAGACAATGAATGGATCGATGATGAGGACACTATACAACCTGTCTTTACCATTTCCGAAATCAGTGAAGATAGTCAAATTCTAAACACATTAGAAAACTTTGAAACATCTTCAAAATATGACCACACACAATTTCAGTTAGATTCTGACATTGAATATTTATCATCAAGACAAATGTCTCTTTACTCTATGGAAGAGTTCAGTAGTTCTACCATTGAGATTTTTCCAGGAAAAACATTGAATATCAACAAAAATTTGGAAAAGTCACAACAGGAAGAACTTACCAAAATCTTACAAAAACATTCTACTGCATTTTCATGGGAGTATACTGGTATGAAGGGTATTGACCCTAAGACTTGCATTCATCACATCTATATCGAGGAAAACAGTAGACCAATCAAACAACCTCAAAGAAGGATGAATCCAAACCTTAGGGAGATAGTGAAAGAAGAGCTCCAAAAACTACTCAATGTAAACTTCATTTATACAATTTCAGATAGCCAATGGGTTTCTCCTTTGGTTATAGTACCTAAAAAGAATGGTAAATGGAGGGTATGCATTGATTACAGGGAATTGAATAAAGCAACTTTGAAGGATCACTTTCCTTTTCCTTTTATCGATCAGGTATTAGACACATTAGCAGGAAAAAAGTATTTTTCATTTATGGATGATTTTAGTGGTTATAATCAAGTTCAGGTAGCACCCGAAGATCAAGATAAGACCACATTTACCTGTCCATGGGGAACTTTTTCTTATCAAGTGCTTCCTTTTGGATTATGTAATGCACCTGCAACATTCCAAAGAGCAATACTAGGAATTTTTTCTAATCTAATCCATGATTGTGTAGAGGTTTATATGGATGATTTTATAGTTTATGGTGATTCGTTTGAAGAGGCATTAGAGAATTTGGAAAAAGTCCTTATAAGATGTAAAGAAACAAACCTTTCATTAAGCCATGAAAAATGCTTTATGATGTTTACTGAAGGTATTGTTTTAGGACATCACATCTCAGGGGATGGGATTAAAGTTGATAGACCAAAAGTTGAAGTCATCTCCAAGTTACCTATTCCAAATTGCCAAAAAGATGTTAGAAGTTTTCTAGGATTTACTGGATATTATAGAATATTTTTGAAAACTTCACCAAGATAGCATCTCCACTCTTCAAACTGCTTACAAAAGACTGTGAATTCAAATGGGGTCTTGATTGCCAATCAACATTTAAAACTTTAAAAACAAGAATATCTGAAGCGCCTATCCTGAGAGGACCAAATTGGAAAATTCCTTTCCATATTTCTACAGATGCTTCAGATACAGCTCTAGGGGCTGTTTTGTGACAAAAAGACTTAGTTCCTTATGCCATTTACTATACCAATAAAAATTTAACTCCCACTGAGTTGAATTATACTGTGCCTGAAAAAGAGTTCTTAGTTGTTGTTCATGCAATCAATAAGTTTAGACATTACATAACATGCTATGAAACTTTTGTTCATATTGATCATTCTGCAATTAGGTATCTAATGAACAAACCTATTATTAATGGCAAAGTTACAAGGTGGATTCTACTTTTATAGGAATTCAATATTACTGTGTTAGATAGACCAAGGAAACAAAATACACTAGCTGATTTCTTGTCTAGGATTCAGAATGCTAACGAAGATTGTCCTGTAGAGGACAAGTTTCCTGGTGAATGTTTATTTGCAATAACTACTAAGACCCCTTGGTATGCAGATATAGCTAACTATTTGGTTACAGGGAAACTACCTCCACATTTATTTCCTGGTGAAAGAAGAAAGGTTATTCAGGAGAGTTCAAAATACTCATGGATTTCTAACGAATTGTTTAAAACAGGGCTAGATCTTGTGATCAGAATATGTGTTAGGGAAGATGAAATGCCTGATATCCTCAAAGCATGTCATGATGAACCATGCGGTGGACACTTTTCTGACAGAAGGACAGCCTATAAAATCCTCTCTTTGGGATATTATTGGCCATCCCTTTTCAAAGATGCAAAACAATATGTCAAAGTGTGTGACAACTGCCAAAGAGTAGGGAAACCTACCCTTTCAAATGAAATGCCATTATAGCCACAGGTACTCATCGAACCCTTTGAAAAATGGGCTTTAGACTTCATTGGACCTATTAACCCACCATCTAAACAAAAAAAGTATATATTGGTATGTACTGATTATGTCACTAAATGGGAAAGCCAAAGCATATTTTCTGCTACTGAGCATGCAGTTATTAGTTTTCTTTATGAGGATATTTTTTACGTCGCTTTGGTGTCAAGAGAAATTGTGACAGACAGGGAAGCCAATTACATCCAACAGGGGAGACGCTGATGGAAGAATACAAAGTCAAGCACAGAAAATCAACTCCTTACCATCCGCAAGAAAATGGTCAAGTGGAGTCTACAAACAAAGTTCTTGAAAGCATCATTACCAAAACTGTTCATCTACATAGAAGAGATTGGGAAGAAAGGCTTCCTGAAGCCTTATGGGCCTACAGAACAACATGGAGGAATACAACAGGACATTCTCCCTATGAACTTATTTATGGGAAAGAAGTCCTGCTCCCCATTGAGTTCCAAGTTAAAACTTTCAAGATGGCAGTTCAATTGAGAATGGATCTGTCAGAAGCCCAAAAGCATAGAATGGAGTAGTTGAATGAACTAGATGAGATCAGACAAGAAGAAATCCTAAGAAATGATCTAGTTCAATATCAAAGAGCTAAGTGGCATGACAAATACATCAAAGAGAAAATTTTTCAAGAAGGAGACTGGGCATTGGTATTTGATTCCAAGTTTAAAGACTTCAAAGGTAAATTTCAGACCCCTTGGCTTGTGCCATATGAGATTGATAAAGTCTTTAGCAATGGAGCGGCAAGAATCAAAACCATTGATGAATTTCAAACTCCTTATTGTGAATGGTCATTGATTAAAGATCTATCATAAGCCACTCTCAAAGGAGGAATTTTTCAAAATCTTTCAGGATAATTATGCAATAAGGCTGGTGAAGAAGAATCCTTCTTCTCCACCAGCCTAGTCCTTGATCTTTTTCTGTTTCTAAAAAAAAAAAAAAAAAAAAAAAATTGTATAAGCCTGAAAACCAATCGCAGATTGGTAGTCTTATACAGAAAATACAGGGCGAAAATTAGAATCTTCTGATGCCCTATATTTTCCAAAAAAATCTCTCTCTCTCATTCCACAATTTCATGTCACTTCCCTTCATTCCACTCCACTTCACTTCGTTTCATTCCACTCCACCCATTTCATCTCATTTCATCCCGCTAATAAAAGTCTTGTCATGACCAGTTTTCATTCACTCAATCATCATTTATACATCTCCATTCAGTAATATGACCAATGTATTAGTTTTCGCAACTGAATCCTGTTTCCGCAGCTGCAAACTGATTCCACAACTAGTTGTTGTTTTCGCATCTAGAACCCTGTCATTCAACATTGGCAGCTAGATGATAGTAAAAAGTAATAAAAATCAAATGCATGTATGACCGAGGACATATTATGAAGACATGAGGCACCTAAAAGCATCAACAAGGAGCAGCTGATCAAAGGTTAATGGACAAAAAGTGGCAAGAATTTCAAGGTATGAGTAGAAATTTATTTCAAATAGCATTCAAAGCACATTTTTGCATAGTTATGAAACCATAGCTCCACTATATGAAATGATTGGCATTGATAGCCTCCATAACCACTCCACAACCTATGATTCCTCCACAAACCATGCATTTATTTTTCAAGCGACTTCATGATTAGCCTTCGGATTTAACTCATGTTGGTTGCACTTTGACACTCGACCTGTAATCATGGGACGTGGTCGATTTGATCACGGCTCTTCTCCACCGCACAAATTCCACAGCCATTTCATGAACATGTTTACATCTACTCCGCAGCCGTCCAGTTTAAAATTCTGACGGGTTCACTTTACTCCCCTACTATTTTATTGAAGCCACGGTTGCATTTCCACCTTGTTCACATAAGCCTCCGCTCCATTCCATAAATTCACTCCCGCTGCCTATTCTCTGTTTTCCATTTACAGACAGTGGTTTTTTCTCCATAAACCCTATTCACTCCCGCTAACCCAACCATCTCACCTCCACTAAACCCTTACTCACGCAGACGAATTTTAAGACAGAAGGAAGGAATGGGTCTATTGTTGAGAGCAGAATCGGAAGGACCCAAGTTTATGGAGGGGTACCCACAATTGAAAAAAATACTGAAGAAGGCCCGGTGGCTACGGTTTATTCAAAAATTCAAAGGCTACAATAAGGAGATTACAAATACTTTTGCGAGGTCTTTGAAAGGCTTGGAGGTGGAAATTGGGGACCTCAAGTTTACAGTCACCGAGGCATCTATAGCAGCTCCTACAGAACTCCCACAGGAGGGAGAACATTGGTTCAAGAACAAGAGCTTTGACGAGAAGGCTTGGAGGGTTATCCTATGCAATCCAGGTATGGATATAACTATTTTTAAACAAGGAATCCCTGTCCATTCTTCAAAAGAGAAGTGGGCCAGTCTATTGTTGATTATTCAAAAGTTCATTACATGTGAAGGTCATTTCGGGTCAATGTATATGTACCACACCCAGTTGCTGATGAATTTCTTAGAAAATCAAACCCTCAATCTGCCTTACTTGTTATTAAACAACCTGAACAATATGTCTACAACTGTCCAAAGGAATATGGAGGACATAGAACCCCACCTATACCATCACAGTCTTGTGAAAATTTTAATATAAAAATAGTTGAAAGAGAAGAAGGACACTTGGGAATAGTTTCTAGTTAGAAACTTCTTTCAAGGTCCACCTGAGACACCAGAGAGTAGCTCAGCAAGAAGGAAGAAGACAAGTGTGAGAATTCAAGACCCTCCTACTAGCAAAAGTAAAGAAGTTAATCAAGAAGAGAGGCTGGAAATAACTAAGGATGAGAAGCAAAGAAAACCAAAAGGGAAAAGAAACATAGAAGCTGTATATCAGACCCCAGATCCTTCCCAAAAAGAAGACCACCAAACACTGTCTGAAATACTATCTTATCTTCAGAAACAATCAGCTGCAACTAAGAAGAAAGGAAAAGAAAAATAGAGTATGGAGGAAGAAGACACTAGTCCACAGCATTTAAGGAGAAGCTCCACGCTTAAAGGGAAATTAAGGACAATGCAAATCAAAGGGCCCCACTTTATTGATTTAGGAGGGGAAACACCGGAGTAGCCTCCAGCAATCTCTCTTGATTGTAGCCCATACCATACTCCCATTTCACAGCCAGATTTTGACGAGTCCCTCTCGGCAAAATTTTGAGATTAGTCCTTCTCAATAGGATTTTAGGGTCATTCCAAGAAATACTACACTCGAGATAGACCCGAATCAGCAAGAGATGTATGATTATATAGAATCCTTGGAGAAGACAACCATAGGTCCAAGCACTTCATCCACTCAGCCTCACATAGCACAAGAAGTTCTAATCCAATCATTAAAACAAGAAGTTTTTGAATCGGAGGTCTTAAATAGACACATTAAAAATGAAAATGAAACATTGAGGGAACAAAGCAGATTGGACAAGATCATTCACGACAACACCATGTTACATCTTGGGCTGTGGTAGAAAAAGAATAGGAAATTGAAGAAAAAGTGTAGGAGGTTGAGTAGAGCACTTATCAACCTCAAATTCAGATGCTTGATGAGGAAGCCTAGGATGTTAGAAGTACCAAGAAAGAGGAGAAGAGGGCTGGATGTGCTGGCAGAGGTCTTAGAGCACATGAACTAAAGGGAGGATGGTCAAAGTTTTGGTTGCATGGGGACATGCAACACCTTCACAGTGGGGGTATGTTGAGCCCTCAACTTGCATCTCTCCTACACATTTTCCTAGACTTTTTCCACTCACTTGGACCTCCTAAGCTATCAAACTCACTGCATATTGATTCCAAAAGAGTATTAAAATGGTTTTATAACTATGTTTTGTGTTTGCTGTTTGAACTAGATTTTTTCTCATTAGCTGCAGAATCCTGTCACTTTCCGCAACTTATTCAACTTTCCGTAGTTGTTTTTGATAAACTCTACATTGTAGGTGTCATCAGGAAAAGCAAGCCACATGGGCAAGTTGGAAATGATCTGGACATGGATCAGGTCCTATTGGTTCAGCTGGATTCATCAGGGAAAGCCGTGGTCAACGATGGTCAAGCGGTTGTCAAACACAGGAGTCCTACGGCAACATGACTCCATTTCCAAGCACGTGAAGGATTTTTGTGGTCGTTCCTAGATCCCTAGGGACATATCGACAGTTGTGGACTACTCCACAAGGCGAATCCCCTAGCCACCCTTGATAGATTTAATAATCTCAGCAACTATTACGCTAAATCCATGGACACTGTCTTTTACGTGTCCTCTGTTAACATAGTTGCATAGGAAAACAGTTATGAGTTTCTTGTTATAAATAACGCATTTCCAAACACATATATTTAGTCTTTTTGCTTATGTAATTTCATTGTTAAGTTGTTGTGCCGTGACACTAATCCCACTGTGGAATTGTCCTCTGTTTTGATATAAAAGAAAACTCTGTTTCTACATGATTGCGTGAGCGTAATTTTGGATTAATAACCTGTTGGTCGAGGCCATGCAAAGGGACCCTGCACACTGAGGTTTCGTTTTCTTATTGTTGTACATTTTCATGTAGTGCTTCTTTATGTTTATTGCATATATGCCATAGTTATTCACTTGTGTATATTTCATTTACTATGGTACTAACACTTAATTCTTGTTCATAATTTTACATGCTTTGTACATTGCTGTTAACGTTGATCAGTGTGTGTATGTTCTAGGTTAGAGTAGGCCCAGGCACTTTTACACATTTCCTTTTGCAAAAACTAGTGACATGGAATCAATCTTTCTGCTGACTTGCTTTTCTTAGCTTTTAATTCCAGTTCTGTTTTGTTGATTTCAGTTTTGTTCACTTGCTTTGTTAGATAGTTTAGAAATCAACTTACTCATATCATTGATGGTGTCTCCAAAAGCCATAGCTTAGACTACCTGGCGAGGTATCGAAATATGAATGAAGTGATTTGCTTTTAGCTTTACTTTTTTGCAAATTAGATATCGGATTGCTCATATCATTGACGGTGTCTCTGAAAGCCATAGG
This sequence comes from Pinus taeda, assembly GCA_000404065.3. NCBI lineage: Eukaryota > Viridiplantae > Streptophyta > Pinopsida > Pinales > Pinaceae > Pinus > Pinus taeda. Next base: position 44,809 of record APFE031230350.1, read on the forward strand.
TTAGACTACCTGGCGAGGTATCGAAATATGAATGAAGTGATTTGGTTTTAGCTTTACTTTTCTACAAATTAGATATCAGATTTCTCATGTCATTGACGGTGTCTCCGAAAGCCATAGCTTAAACTACCTGGCGAGGTATCAAAATATGAATGAAGTGATTTGTTCTTAGCTTTACTTTTCTGCAAATTAGATATCAGATTGCTCATATCATTGACAATGTCTCTGAAAGGCATAGCTTAGACTAACTGGAGAGGTATCGATCTATGAATCATGTGATTTGATTTTAGTTTTACTTCTCTACAATTAGATATCAACTTACTCATATCATTGATGGTGTCTCCGAAAGCCATAGCTTAGACTACCTGGCAAGGTATCGAAATATGAATGATGTGAATTGATTTTACTTTTATTAGATTACAAATTTCGATTCAGTTGAGTGCAGTAGCTTAATTCATTTTTCTGTATTTAGATAGCAGCAGAGATGATGGTTTCATGATCAGTAGTTCATTGTTTTTTTAAATAGTAGCACATTTTCATTCTTGTTCAAAGTATTACTTTCATCACTAGTATATTCTAAGACCTTCTGAAGTGTCAAGTTCTGGAAAGCATTATAGAGGACATAATTGCCTAAAAACTATATCCATACTTTCCTTCTAGAGACTTAGGAATAGGATTTCCATCCAAATTAGGAGATAAACGAAGATAAAAACCCCCAAAACAAAATAAAAATTGAAAACGACAAAAAGTAAGAAAGAGGTTGTCTTGCACATATAGTGCGCCACACCTCATCAGTTTACGACTCCCGGATTGATAATTAATGTAGCAATTTAGGACACACTAAATTGACCAAATAGTACCTAGTCAACAATCATGTGTTGGGGGGAAAGATTTGCAGATGGTTGTTATTATTTCAGGAGTACGATTTCAAAGTGATTTTGAAGTCGGGGAGGTTGAATGTCAGACCTAGCCATCTGTCATAGATTGAAACAGGCGAAGAACCTAGTAATTTGGAGGAAGGGTTGTTGGATGCACAACTCTTTAGGGTGCATGTAGCAAATGACCACTTTGCTGACATTATTTAATTCTTAACTACAGGGATGGTGCCTGAAGGATATACACCTCAGCAGGAAAAGGAACTCGTAGTTCGCACAACTGATTTTTCGGTCATTACGAGACATTTGTACAAAATGGGGGTGGATGAAATACTACAGAGATATGTGTAAGAATTTGAGCGTGATAGTATTCTCACTGAAGCTCATGGGGGAGCTGAGGGAGGCCATTATGCAGGAAAATAAATTGCGTAGAAGATTTTGTGCACAGGATTATAGTGGCCAACATTGCATAAATACTCCAAAGCATACTGTAATATGTGCAATGCATGTCAAAGGACTCGCAGACCATCACGAAGGGACAAACTACCGCTACATCCTCAGGTATCTTTGCAGGTATTTGAGAAATGGGCGATTGACTTTATTGGGCCAATTCAACCACCTCGAAAGAAAATGGGTGTGTGCTACATTATCACTACGACAGAGTATTTGACCCGATGGGCGGAAGCACATCCGGTTAAGGATTGTACAGGGACAACGACAACAAAATTCTTCTTTGAACACATCTTAACATGATTTGGATGCCCAAAAATATTAATGAGTGGTAGATGGAGGCACTTTCTAAATGAAACAATTAGTGCGATGATGGACGAATTCCAGGTCTATCATCAGAAAAGAACACCATATCACCTACAGGAAAATGGAACTATCGAAGCTTTTAACACAATTTTGGAGAACACATTGAAAAGGGTATGTAACGCATAGAGGAAGGACTGGGATGTGCGTGTACCTGCAATTCTATGGGCCTATAGGACAACCTGTAAGAAGCTGACAAGACAAACGTCGTTTAGATTGGTCTATGGCATCGAAGCAGTGATGCCTATGGAGTACATTGTACCTAGTCTACGGATAGTAGCTTTGACAGATATGGTGGATCATTACGCCTTGGACGAATGACTCCCGCAGCTAATGACATTAGAGGAAGACCGATTTCTGGCAGGATTCCACCAACAAGTACAAAAGGAATGCAAAAAATCATGGCATGGTCTCCATATCAAGCTTCACACTTTCAAGGTAAATGATCTTGTGTTTTTATATGATAGCAAGTTCACCAAATTTCTAGGTAAATTCTAGATGCATTAGTTAGGACCCTATATTTTCAAGGAAATTACAGAGGGTGGCATAGTTAAGCTCATGAAGCTGAATGGTGAACCTTTTCCAGGAAGAGTGAATGGGAGTCGACTGAAGCTATATACAGGGGACCCATTGCAATGACTATATGGCAGCAGGACAAGCTTAGTGCTCCAAGCAGTTGCAAGGGAGCGCAGGACTCTAAACTACAATGCCCAACTGGGAGGACATGGTAGCAAGCAGGTTGCGTGAAGATTGATGAAGGTGCACCAGTTGAAGTTGCACTCTGAACATTCAACCATGGAGGAGGGTGCCATGCAACCCAACCCAAAAAATAGCTATTGGAGTCACTATAGCTTATTGGACTGAGAAAATCCCGTTAGGAAGAGCGGGTAGGTGACATATAAGGAAAAAATCTTTGAAAATCTACCACCAAAGGTGCATTTATGACCAAATTATGGAGGGAACAGTTCAATTTGAATCCAAAAAACACTATATTATGTCCTATTGGTCTGAAAAGAAACTCTTTGTTGCTTAATAATTTCTTGCATGCAACGAGAAGGGTGGGAGATTTTATTCAAGCATCCCGAGCTAGTTCAGTATTCTGATACATTGCGCCAGGTTTCTGTGGAAAAGAGATCTGATCCTATGAGATCTGAAGCCGTAGTATATGAGGCCCTAGCTCTTGAAGTTGTAGGCATCGAAGCTACACCAGTAATACCTAAGGCGCTCATAAATCAGAAGTTAAGATTATAAATCTTAATGTTTTTCTGCGCGAGACCAAGATTGGGTCAACGCAATGGCAGATAAAATAAGGGACACCACGACTGAAGTACTACAGCAGTTCAAGTAAAAATATGTGCAGATGTTGGGGCACATCCAAATGGATTTGTATGAGATGCATAACTTGGTGGGCATTGGTCAAGCGAGCATGGCACCTGGGACAATTCAAGTAGCCGCGTTGGTAAGGACCCTTGACCTTAGAACTATTGCATTACCAGATGCCCCCCTTTGCGTGGAGAAAGTTGATGATTGCATCATCCTGAGCACCATTAGAGACATCAGGTTGAACATAGTTGTGCTCCCCAATGAGATTGTTCATGTGATGCATGCAGGGGTGACTGAGGAATTGAGAGCTCCGGAGCAGCGTGCTCTCCACCTTATCAGTGAATAAAGAGTGAACAATGAGTAGATTTTCATTGAGAAAACACAGGCTTTGAAAAAAAATGAGACATTGCAGGCATAGAGTTCCCAGCTGGAGTCCATAGTGATCGAGGCATGCAGAATAGTGCCTGAGCTACATATTCCTGAGGATGTAAAGTTAGAGGCGAAGATCAAAAAATTAGTCGTTGGGTGTTGAAGCAAAGGCAGAGGTTGGCCAAGTTCAATTCGAACTCAACATGAAGATCACTGATCTGTAATTGAAGTTGCAGCCTACGACACTGCTGAAGGTCCAGGAGCAGCACGGAGCCACCATCAGAGAAGGAATGGCCACCTTGGATACCATAATCGTTGAATGTTCGACATTATTTGAGCAAGCAATGAAGTTGGTCACAAATCTACAGGAGGATCTGAACTTGTAGACACTTAATATAGATATCGGGGAGTTGGAGTGGTAGTATGACAAAGTTTAGGCAACGACGCACTCCATTACACCATCACAGTGCCTAGCCAAATTGTAGGAGGGGAAGTAGCTCCTTGCACATGTAGAAGCAACTCAGAAGAAGGAGGCCTTACTGAGCATCGGCCCTGCTGGGGCTTCTTGCCTCAAGGAAATTGGCCCCCTCCTGTGATATAATTCATGAATATCAGGTAGTGGTCTTTATCATGCCCTTAGCCCTTGCACTTCACCCACCAGAATTCCATGCGCACCTATGGTTTATTCTCCTTATCTTTCTTCAAGCTCTACAATTCTAAACAGAGGCTTTATAACTGAGAATGGATTTGTTGTACCCCCAAGTTCACATCCTGAATAGGCATTGCATCCAATCTCATGGCAATATCCAAAGATTTTTCCGGGGTTCCTATCTTCTGTTGTGACAGAGAAATTCTTAGGTGGGGCAGTAGCAAAGCTATAAACCACTCGCGATGTTGACCGTCTGTGAGCTCCAAGTTAGCTTCTCAAATCACACATTCAGCCTTTGATCTAAGTCCCAAGGTGTCCCATCAAACCTCATCATGATTTCCTTAAATCTAACTACAGACTGGGAATCAGACTTAGGCTTACCGAATTCTATGTTTAAAATCACCTTAGTGTCTTCCAGTGTTTCCAGAGGATTATCTGAATAATACTTAATATACCAAGTAAGGGCGAGATCTTGCAGAGCAGTAACCAACTATGCCTTCCTTATATTATCATCAGTAATTTGTTGCATTGTCCACACAACATTCACAACAAACCAAAACTGCTATGTATCTTCACTCCCAATACCCTTGAAAATCAACAACTTCATTGTGTTCACCATGTTAAATGGAGGTGGTGGAGGTGGAGGTGTGGGTGAAGGTGTATGCGGTGGAGTTGGAGGTGGAGGTGGGCTGGATGGATGATTTATTCAAGGTGACCCTTTGGGAAACAACCCGCGTAGCGCAGGGTGCAGTCTCACTCGAAGTAGTATGGGGGGATGTTGGAACCAAGTTTCCACATCCATAGATCAATGTGATGTCTTTTAGCACCTTAGATCTACCTTCGCGCAAATCAACAAGCCCTTAGGGCTCAATACTATAACTCTATTGAAATAGCCTCCAGACCTTTGCGAAGGTCTGCGGTCGGCTTTTGCGGAACTTTAACAGTCAATCTATCTACTTTAGTGCATTGAAAAGCAATCATAAATCGAAACTCATGCATATTTACTTAAGTTAATTAGTAACATAACAAAATGCATTAGAGGCTTCACAAAATTACATAAGCATGCTTGCATACATCATTTGACATTTATTCAACAGGTTCGTGCAACATTAGATCAATATTTCATAAACACATCATTCATCCACAACATATACTGTAAACATAAGTAAATAGAAATAAATAGATATACGCAGGAATTATTCAATAATCTTCTTTATTGATCTTCAGTTCAGGATTAGAGACTTAAAACTACCATGCGCACTTAGCTACAAGGGTCCGCACACACAACTATGCACTCTACCTAGGCCTCTGCACATTCAACTATAGAGCCTTTCTCTCCTATCTAACCCACTTCTCCGCATTATCACTTCCAAGACTTCATTCTTTGTCCATCATGAACCTATTGATTAACTTTCTTAGACTCTCTAAGACACACCTATTTATAGCCTTTTACATACAATCTCATGGTCTATGGATCATGGTTAGGTCTCAAAGACAACTCAAACTTTACATAAACACGGGGCTAAAACCCCTTTGACTCCTAACCATATACACACTCTGCATCCATAAATCACGGAGACTTTACATTCATTTACAAGATTACATCAAAACTTGGGTTATTTTACCCAAAAACTGACCTAGGGGGCCTCATCCCAACATGGACCCAACACAAAGATCGTGACTCATCCTTGAGTCACTCAGTTGGCGTGTCGATCTTGCTATGAAGAACTTCCATCTCCAACTGGACTACTACAACCTCGGTAGTGCTCTATGTGGATACCTGCTTGACCTCTTCGACTAACTTCTCTATAGCTGGTACTTCTATGGCCAACTTCGTTGTCTGTTACATCTTCTACAAGCCCTTCAGCTTATCCTATATGGTTGTTGAGATCTGATAAGCTTCTTCTAGCCATGGCTCCAGCCTGGCCTTTAGTAAAGCTTCCTTTTTATGTGCCATCTCTACCTGCGCGAGGAGATACTTCCCTTCCTACAATCTGGCTAGCCGCTACATTGGTGTAATGGAGCACGTCATTTCCTTAACTTCATCATACTGTTGTTGCAACTCCTGGATATCTATATTGAGCATCTACAGGTTTGGATCCTCTTGCGGATTTGTTACCAACTCCATTTCCTACTTGAATACTTTCGTGCATTCTGCAACTGTAGCATCTAAAGTGGCCAGTCCTTCCTTGATCGTGGCTCCGCACTTCTCCCGAACCTATGGCAGAGTCATGGGCTGCATATTCACTTGCAGCTCAGTGATCTTCATAATGTCCAAATTTCCCACTATGCCCTTCAAATATGAGAACTTGGTAGGGAATAGATCCTAATATTCGCGAAGTAACTCAACAACCTTACCCATAGTAGCGTCATCCTAATAATCCCCAATATTTGCAAACTTTGGTTCTGCTTCAGTGCCAATATTTACCTATCACGTCTTCAATGGGGTGGAGATGTCATGATTCTCTACTTGTGGTCCTAATACAACATGCTGACCCTCCGTTTTGGAATGTTAATATTTCACGGATCATTTGCTTCTTCTTTGACGGTCACATTATAACATTCCAATGCATGACACATGTGGGTACTTCAATCTAGTTGGGTCCATTCGTCAACGTCCTCCAGTGTTTTGAAAATTACTGCTTTGACTTGTTTGAGTGCTTCGTTTATACTTTCAAACCCATATTGAAAGCTAAATGTCAACAGGAACCCTTCTTGCAATATGTCTCATTCAGATGTTTCATGGTGGAGCTCCGTATCAAGATACCAGTCCATTAGTATAGCATCCAAGGTGTGACAAAAGATATGCACCCATTCAGGTTGCGGTTCCATCCCCCATACCTTGGTCCATTTCTCCAGGTGAGCACGCAGATCATCCTTCCCGATATATTTATCAGTCATCCTAGTGTTAGGACACCCAAACTGTAACCTCATCATTCTTCTGTAATCTCACCAGTCATCAAAACTATCTTTGTGCATACCCCACCATCTTGTGGAGGTAGCACGCAGTGCCAAATCCAATGCTTGAAATCGATGGTCCTCAAGGACTTTGTGCTCAAATTCATTCAAAAACAGGTCTACATCAGTTAAACCATCATAATAGGGAAATTTTCTTACCTTTGCTAAGACAAAGTGCAACGATTTCATCATCATATTGCATTGCAATGTAGACACCTCGTGCATGCGATTCTACCAATATACTAACTCTTCATATAATTCATAGGTGCAGGAACTCTCCCGTTCCCATGCAATTATTCCATATGCCATCGGGTTGACCCAATCTTGGTCTCGTGTAGTTAATTTGTAGATTTGTTCCAATTCATCCTCACTTTCTTCATAATCGCGGAATGGTTTAGCATAGCATGCTCCTTCCATAGGGTCTAATGGCACTACTACCCTGAGTGATTTATTCTCAAATTACATAGTCCTCTTCTTCAGGTTAATAACCCCTTTCATGTTGATAGCCCAGTCAAGTCCTAGGAGCACGGGGTAAGGATTGTTGCCATCAACGATTTCTATGACCTCGAAATCAACCAATGCACTTGCACCATTGATATCAATTGTGACACCATAAAGCCGACCCATATGGATGATCTTCTGTTGATTTTCCATCCTAAGCTAGATCGGATACCACTGCAATGCAAGCCTCCCCATCCTTTCCCATGTTTATTTTGGCAGAACATTCACATCAGATCCCAAATCCAAAAGGAACTAGTCCATCTCATAGTCTCCTATCTGTGCAATGAGCCTCATCTCACGCCCTATTCTTGCCTTATGTTTTCCAATTTCTTTGATTATTTCGTGTCCATCAGGGAATTTCTCCTTGCTAGCACACTTGTTTATTAACTCCTGTAGGCCTTCCACAACTTTATTGTCACGCAACAGCTTCATACACGTCTCCAAAAATTTAGTGAGTATAGAGGGATCAACCTCTGGAGGTGCGATGTTGTTGAGTATGGAGAATGATTGTTTAAAGGTCTTTGTTTCAACCACATGTATACCCCAGGAAGTTTGTACACCCCTCCACGTGGGGGGGTGTGCGGGAGGACTCGTCCCCCTCATGGGGGTCTTGGGGGGGGGCGATCCCCCCTGGCTGGGGGGTCTGGGGGCCAGCGGTCCCCCGGCAGGGGTTCGAGGGTAGCGCCCCCGAAGCTAAAAACAGACGTAAAATTTCCTTGTAAAAGTATAGTAATTTCTAGTCAATCTGGGCCGTTCATTAGGCAGATGATCCGACGGTAGAACTTATGTTTAGTTTAGGGTTTTTTTCCTTAGAAGGAAACCCCTCTCTTTGTATGAGGGCATTGTATTGAGTTTGTGTAATGTATGTATATTCTCCGAGCGAGAAGCAGTGAGGTGAGACTGTGAGAGAAAACAGAGGATATTACAATGGATCTGTTGTAGATTGTGTCTCTTCATTTTGCTAGATAATAGAAAGGAAGGACTGGTTGTTCGAGGTGGATGTAGCCCAAACTGGGTGAACCACATATATCTATGTCTCTTTTGTTTTATGCATTTTCTGTGTTTATATTTCTACAATATTTTATGTGTTTCATTGCTCCATAATATATAATTTTCTAATAGATGTTTCCTGGTTCCTCGTCTTGACTTCCTGAGGTCGATGCCTCAACGAATATTTTCTTGGCCTCCATAAATGTCTCCTTTGCGCGATTCAAATAAAAAACTGCTTCCTTCTCTGGGGCCTTGCATACCCATCTGTCCTCTTAAGGTTGTTTACCCTTATCATCACTAGTTGGTATTCCACTTTGTAGCACTATATTCACAGTTTGATCTTCCTCGCGAGGTTCATCTCTTATCATCTGGAAGTTCTGTGTGGGTTGTTATGGTCATGCTTTCTTTTCTTGCATCTTCACAATCAACATAGGGAATTCTTCTATAGTATGGTCAAACTGGCTAAAATATTGACATGAAGGGCATGCCAAATTCTGACACTATCACGTGTAGTTCCCTGGAATTCCACAGCTGTAATAGATAACCTGACCTCGGCCTCTACCAAGCCCTCCTCCTTGGCCTCGTCCACGTCCCTAATAACCTCCGTGCACTCCTTCAAAGCCCTATTCTAAAGGCTGAAATTCTGCTTGCATCCGATATGTAGGCATTCCTTCCATCATCAACTCATAGTTGTGACAGTGGCGCTTATCATGGCCCATAGACTTGAAGAAGTTGCAGAACAACTCTTGGGGTGTCTAAACAAATTTTTGCAGCAAATGGTAGTTATCCGTGACATGTTGTCCACTAACTCGACAAATAGCGCACCATAGTGCAACCCCCGTACTCGGCCCTGATGGGGCTTCTGGCCTCAGGGGAATTGGTCCCCCTCTTGTGATAGAATTCACAAATACCAAAAAGTGGTCTTTATCATGCCCTTGGCCCTTACACTTCAGACACCAGACTTTTGTGCTCACCTCTGGTTTAGTCTCCTTGTCTTTCTTCAAGCATATTTTAGGTTTGAGAACTCTGTCGAAACTCATGCAGATTTACTTAAGTTAATTAGTAACAGAACAAAATGCATCAAAGGCTTCGCGAAATTACATAAGCATGCTTGCGTACATCATTTTACAGTTATTCAATAGGTTCGTGCAATAACACATCATTCATCCACAACATATACCGTAAATAGAAATAAACAAATATACACAGGAATTATTCAATAATATTCTTTATTGATCTTCAGTTTAGGTTTATAGACTCAAAACTACCTGCATATATTCTCAATGAGATCATGGATAAAATAAGGGACACCACGACTAAAGTGTTGCATCAGTTTGAGTAGCAGCATATGTAGACATTGTAGAGCATCCAAAAGGATCTGCACGAGCTGCAGATCCAGGAAAATAGGATATAGGTGGGCACCGGTCAAGCAAGCACGAACCAAGAAAGCGTGGCACCTGGGAGGAGTCAAGCAACCACATGGTAAGGACCCTTGACCTTAGAAATATTGCATTACCATATGGGTCCCTTCACGTAGAGACAACCGATGATTGCGTCATCTTGAGCACCATCAAGAACATCGAGCTGAACATAACGCGCTCCCCAATGAGATTCTTCATGCAATGCATGCAAGGGTGACCAAGGAATTGAGAGCTTGGGAGAAGCATGCTCTCAACCTTATCAGTGAATATAGAGTGAAAAATGAGTAGATGTTTGCTGAGAAAATGCAGACCTTGTAAGAGTCTGCAGTCACCGAGGCATGTAGAATAGTGCCTGAGTTGCATATTCTTGAGGATGCACAGCCAAAGGCGAAGATCAGAAAATTAGTTGTTGGGGTGCGCAAAGAAAAGGAAAAGTTTGGCTGAGTTTAATTCGAACTCAACATGAAGATCACCGAGCTGCAATTGAAGTTGCAACCTACGACTCGACTGGAGGTCCAAGAGCAACGCAGAGCCACCATCAGAGAAGGAATGCCCACCCTAGATGCTACAGTCGCTGACTGTTTGACATTATTTGAGCAAGAAATGGAGTTGGTCACAAATCTTCAGAAGGATCTGAACTTGAAGACACTTAATATAGAGATCAGGGAGATGCAGTGACAATATGATGAAGTTAAGGCAACGATGCACTCCATTGCACCAATGCAACGCCTAGCCAAATTGCAGGAGAGGAAGCACCCAAGATTTGGTCAACCCAATGGCGAATGGAAATTTTAAATTAAGATAGGGTCAACCCAAGTTTTTTATATAAATATATGATGTGCGTCTACTATGCGAAGTCGGGTGTTAACGTGCTAGAGAGGGTGGAATGGATCCATGGTGTGGAGAAATCAGGATTATTAAATCTGTTGTGGTTGCCCCATTATCACCGCACGCCTATCAATACAATTTATGTGGGACAACTGCTCACTCTGGTTCACGATGGTTGCTTATGGCTAGGAGGGCCTATGCCCATCATTGATATGCTCATTCACTAAATTACGCATCTACCATATGAAGGGCTGAATCTAACGAAGAAGTTTGGCGAAAAGATGGGATAAAAGGACTTGGCAGAAAGAATGAAGAAATAATTTGGCCTAGTGAAGAAGGCACAAGGGTATTCCATCACCACAATAAATGAACCCACAGTTCAAATTTCCACGCAGATCATGGCATGAAAGATGATGAGGAAGTGTTGCACAAATGAAGTTCTGGCGCTCGTCGTATCCCTGGTTGCACAATGCGTGAAGGGTTTGTAATTCAACTGGTCTAGATACCTGTGCCAGTAATTCCTTGCCAATTTATGTGAGGCCTAGGATGAGACCAAGCCATTTCATTACGCTTGGTTACTACTGTTGATTGTATTGGTTGCATTGGAATTGTCGGAGGATAGCCAGTTTCCTCCGTTGGAAGAAGGATTATCAGAGGTAGCACAATTCGCCTCCTTATGGGCTACTACGGGCCCCACATAGATAACATAAACCAAAATATTTTGGGTCTTGATGGAAACAAGTCTCTACATGGCTGTGAACCAACATCCAAGGTTGTCTCCGAGCTTGTACACATAGTTGTCAGCCTATGCCTAATTCAAGGCTGACTTCCACCGAGTTAACATTCAAGCGCAGAAGGATACACAATAGAAATGGCATGACTTTCCATATTTGGTGACAAATTTGGATGTATAGGTGGTGATCACGCGATGGCCAGTGGAGTGGCGCACCCCCTCAAACTTAGATGTTGGAACCAGTAAGGGTGCGGGAAGTTCGACAGTGCAAAAGAGAAGGGACGCAGTTAAATAGGTTGCGTAGAACCTAACTGCGCAGAGAAATAAAGAAGCTGAAGAGAAGGCTCGAATGGATAAAGAGCGTGCTACCATGGAGCAAGCAGAACAGGAGCAGTGTGAGTTAGAAAGAAGTGGAAAATCACCTTCACCAAAAATCAAAGAGGAATAATTGTCAGAAAAATGGGGCGGAGGAGCTTAGGGGCAGAGCACCTCATTTCTTCTAAAAATGCACAGCAAAATATAGCAGGAAGGTCCTAGGAAGAAACAAAAATCAGAAATGTGGCAGAGTGATCCCATGGTCTTGACAAAGGGCGATCTCGATGAGATCGAGGATAAAATAAGGGACACCACGACTGAAGTGTTGCAACAGTTCGAGAAGCAGTATATGCAGATGCTGGGGAGCATCCAAAAGGATCTACATGAGCTGTAGATCCAAGAAAATAGGATATAGGTGGGCACTAGTCAAGTGTGCGTGGAACAAGTGAGTGTGGCACCTGGGACGAGTCAAGCAACCACGATGGTAAGGACCCTTGACCTTAAAACTATTGCATTACCAAATGGGTCCCTTCATGTGGAGAGTCGATGATCATGTCATCCTGAGCACCAGGGAAAATTTTAAGAACCCCCCCTAAATTTACATGTATAATAAATGGGTGAATCTCCATGGTATATAGGAAAAATGGAAGGCGATTTTATCAATAATATGATATGTATATATAATGTTTTGG
>APFE031230357.1:845-12719 GCA_000404065.3 Pinus taeda
CGAAATCATCTATTTCTCCAGATCTCCAAAAAGTCTTGGACAATCATTCCAAGGTATTTGAGACTCCCAAAGGCCTCCCACCTATTCGTGATCATGATCATGCTATTCATTTTATTCCAGGAAGTGTTCCTCCAAACATCAGGCCGTACAAATATCCCTATGCCCAAAAGAGTGAAATTGAACGTATGTTTGTAGAAATGCTAGAGGTTAGTATAATTCAACCTAGTCAAAGTTCTTTCTCTGCTCTAGTAGTATTGGTGCACAAGAATGATGGATCATGGTGCATGTGTCCGGATTATAGGGAGCTCGACAAGCTCACTATTAACGATAAATTTCTCATTCCTGTCATTACTGAATTATTAGATGAATTGAATGGACCAATTTACTTCACTAAGTTGGATCTTCGTTCAGTATATCATCAAATCAGAATGAAGACTGAAGACATTCTGAAAACAACATTTAGAACTCATGAGGGTCATTATGAATTTTGGTCATGCCTTTTCGCCTTACCAATGCACCTTCTACATTTCAAGGTTTGATGAATTCCATTTTCAAACCCTTTTAGAAAATTTGTGTTAGTATTTTTTTGATGATATACTAATCTACAACAAGTCTTGGAAGGATCATGTTCAACATGTTGACAGGGTGCTCAAACTATTGGAGGAGAAACAATTAAATGCAAAAAGCTCCAAATGTTTCTTTAGAGTACAAGAGGTGGAATATTTGGGTCATATTGTATCTCATGAAAGTGTTAAGGTAGACCCTAGCAAAATTAAAGCCAGTTAGGAATGGAAAATCCCCACATCCATAAAGCATCTGCGAGGATTTCCCGGGTTTACAGGTTATTATTGCAAGTTTGTTAAGAATTATGGGAGAATAGTAGCACCTCTAACAACATTATTCAAGAAAGATGCATTTTCATGGACTCCAGAAGCAACAAAGGCCTTTGAACATGTTAAAGATGCAATGTGCCAAGCACCGATCTTAGCTACGCTGGAATTCACAAAAACCTTTATTTTGGAATGTGATGCCTTAGGAAATGGAATTGGTGTTGTTTTAATGCAAGAAGAAAGACCCATTGCTTTCAAAAGTCATCCAATCAAATGAAATTATTTACACAAATCTATTTATGAGAAGGAAATGTTGGCAAATTATACTAAATGCACTTAAGAAATGACAACCCTACCTAATGGGAAGACACTTCAAGCTAAAAACAGATCATTTAATTTTTTTTTAGAACAAAGATTATCTTCAGAAGAGCAGCAAAAATGGGTCACAAAGATGTTGGGTTATGACTTTGAAATCATCTACAAAAAAGGGAAGCAAAATGTTGTGGCAGATGCACTCTCAAGAAAGGATGAGGATGTGGAATCATTGCTTTGTGCCATTTCTATTATCCAACAAGATTGGGTAAACGAAGCAAGGGATGAATGGAAGAATGACGAAGAAGTGTGGGCACTCATTCAAAAGATACAACAAGATCCCAGTACATCTGATACATTTAGCTGGAAAAATGATTCATTATGGTACAAAGATTGCTTATACCTATATAAGAATTCCCAACTCAAACAAAATATTCTTATGTAATTGCACACTTCTCCCTTATGAGGGCACTCAATATTTTTAAAAACTTACCACAGGTTTAAGAAGGATTTTTTTTGGGATGGTATTAAATTGGATATTCAAAAGTTTGTGGCGGAATGTTTGGTTTGCCAAGAAAATAAAGTTGAAACAATTAAGATCCCAGGTCTATTACAACCTTTATCCATTCCAAACCAACGTTGGGAGGAGGTTTCAATTGATTTATCACAAGGTTACCCAAGTCCGAAGGAAAGAGTGTCATCATGGTGGTAGTTGACAAACTTACCAAGTATGTGCACTTTTGTGCATTATCTCATCCATTTAAAGCCAATACGTTTCTACTGCATTTATGGAAACAATTCAAAAGCTACACGGAAACCCAAAGATTATTGTAAGCGACAGAGATCCCGATTTCACTAGAAATTTTTAGACAAAATTATTTTCTTGTCTCGGTACTCAATAAGCTCATAGCTCATCTTATCATCCTCAATCTGATGGGAAAACTGAGATAGTAAACAAATGTTTGGAAGGATATCTTCGTTGCTTTGCCTTTGATAAACATACACAATGGGTCAAATGGTTTCCTCTAGCTGAATGGTGGTATAACACTTCCTTCCATACTGAAGCAAAAATGACCCAATTTATGGAACCTTATGGATATCATCCACCATCCATCACATCATATTTAAGAGAAAATTCTAAGGTTCAAGTAGTGGAAGATCACATCGAGCATCAACAACAAGTTTTCCAACTCTTAAAGGATAACCTCACTTTGGCACAAAATAGAATGAAACAATAGGCAGATCAACATTGCAGCGAAAGAAGCTTTGATGTAGATGACTAGGTATTCCTACAGCTACAACCATATAAACAAATATCCCTCAAGAAGGCTAAGAAGGATAATAAATTTTCATCAAAGTATTATGGTCCATACAAGTTGTTGCAAAAGATTGGTACTATGGCATACAAATTGGAGCTTCCTGAGTGCACCCAGTTTTTCATGTTTCATGTTTAAAGAAGGTTATAGGTGACAAGCTCCCAATTCAAACAATATTTCCAGAACTTAACGAGGAAGGAAAAATCATATTGGAACCTGAAGGAGTCACAGAAACAAGAACTCAACAGCTACAAAATCGATCAATTTCGGAGTATCTCATCAAGTGGAATAACTTACCCACTGAAGATTCCACATGGGAGGATGAGAATTTTATACAGAAGCAACCAGAACTACTCAAGCATTGAGGACAACACTTTTTTGAAGGAGAGGGCCATTTAGGTCCCTATAACACCAGCGATTCCCCCATTACTATTTCCATTGTAGCCCTTATTGTTATTATTGTGCCCATATTGTCCCCATATTATTATTAGTGTGACCCATAGAAGCCCACTATTGTTATTGTTGTGCCCTTATATTAGTATTGTTATGTCAGCTTTGATTATATTGTGATCCCTTAGACTCCTATATATGGAAAGGAGGCTTATTCATTTGTATCATCCAATAATTTTTCATTCGTGTAATGTAAAGGAGGTTTCCCCCTCGAAGAGGCTGATTTTGAAGTCGTTGATATATATTTTCTATCTTTTTGTGAGCTAGTTCATAACATATTTACAACTCAGTAAATCATACAATTGATAGTACACAGTCCCTGCACTCTAGTCCCAACAGGGTCTTTCTTAGAATCGACATGCATAAGTTTCCAATGAGGGAATATTCAGTTAACTAGATTGACCCTTGTGGATGCACTAGTGCACCAACTGACTGTTAACTCTCCATTAGTTCCTCAAACAACTTGGAACTAATTTAACTAAACATAACTTAGTAAACTGAGTGATCTAATTACAACTCACAATTAAACTCATCCTGGACCCCTAAAGCTTAGGGAGAACATATGCATGACTTCAGAAAGACTTCCAACTAGTAATTCCTAAGCTAATTAAGTTAATTAAATTTAACTAACTATTTACAAGTTGCTATGAGAATAGAATTCGATTTTAATTGTCAGTTTAATTCAAGGACAAATTAAACTAGAATTTCTTGTTGCCATTTCTCAACACTCCTTCTCAACAAGAAAGGGATTATGAGCTACCCCGATCTTGTCTCTCTGAAACTCGAATTTACATATTGACAATGCCTTTTTCAAAATGTCAGCATCTTGCTCCTCTGTGGGAATGTACTCTAACAACATAATTCGCCTTAATACACAATCTCTGAGATGATGATATCAGATATCAATATGCTTGGACCGATCATGAAAACTTGGATTTTCAGAGAGTTTGATACAACTCTAATTATCGCAGTAAATCACCTTTGGATCCATTTGATTACCAAACAAACCAACCAGGATCTTTCTCATCCATATGGCCTCACATGCTTCCTGACTCACAACCATGTACTCTGCCTCTACCAAACTAAGTGCAACCGATCTTTGTTTCATGTTGTACGAAGAAATGGCCACTGACACAATACTAAAGATTCCTCTTGATGTGCTTTTCCAGTTAGATGGACTCCCTGGCCAATCTGCATCGGTGAAGCCTTGAAGCTTCACTCCCTCTGTCGGTCTGTACCATAATCCATACTGAGAAATTCCCCTAAGGTATCTCAACACATGCTTTTCCACCTTCCAATACAGCTTGGTCGGCCTAACCATCACTTGACTAAGTTGGTTAATTGCATAGCAATATCTGGTTGTGTGTCTGCCAAGTACATGAGTGAAGTCACAAGTTTCCTGTAAACAATAGCTTCCACTACTTCCCCTGAAGTAGCACCCTGCTTCCTCCAGTTACCTGCTAGAGGAGTCTCCATGGGTTTGCTGCTCTCTATGTAGAATCTCCTGAGTATCTCATTGGCATACTTTCCCTGAGACACAAACAAATCCCCATCACCTTGCCATACCTCCATGCCAAGAGAGTAATGTATGCGCCCCATGTCCTTCATCTCAAACTCTCTTGCAAGGTCCTCCTTGCAAGACTTGATCAACTGATCATCACCTATCAGTATGAGATCATTGACATAAAGTACAATGATCAACAGTTTACCTTCCAACACTATGTGGTATTGGGTCGCATCCGCTTCACTCTTTGTGAATCCCAAACTGGAGAAGTAGCTATCTATCCTGGTGTACCAAGCATGTGGTTCTTTCTTAAGCCCATACAACGATCTCTTGAGCCAGAACACATGCAAATCATAGTCAAAGGTCTCAAAACCTTTAGGCTGCTCTATGTACACCTCTTCTTCAATCATGCCATTAAGGAAGGTTTCCTTCACATCCATCTAATGTATATTCCAACCCATATGTGCTGATAGCGCCAATATAGATCTGATTGATGAGTAGCTTGCAACAGGAGCAAAGGTCTCATCATAGTCAATCCCCTCTACATGTGAAAAGCCATGGGCTACAAATCTAGCCTTATGCTTCTCCACACTACCATCTACAACTTTCTTTACCTTATAAATCCAATAGGATCTCACCACCGACTTGTCCTCCGGTCTCGGGACTACATCCCAAACACTGTTACAAACTATGGAGTCATACTCCTCCACCATGCATAAAAAAAAACCGGCTGCTAAACTGCTTCCTTAAAGGAGGATGGCTCTGTCACAACACATTCATCCATAAGATCCATGTATCTAGTGTACCTCTCAGGTGACCTCCTTTGCCTGCACTGAGAAGTGGGTTCTCCCACATTCTCCCATGCATCATCCAACAATCTGTCAACCTCTCTGGTGCACTTTCTTCCCTCTTTGGAAGACTCTACCTGAGTGGATGTCTCGACTCCCGGATCCTCTGCATGTGGCTGCTCCACATCAATATGAGGCTCCTCAACCCTAGGAGCTAAAAGCTCCTCATTTGCATGTATCTCAAGCTCCCTCTCAAGGGAAACTCGCATGGCCTTCTCCTGATCAAATTTGACATCCCTACGAACCAATGTCATCCTGCTGGTCGAAAAGTACACCCAATAGTTGTGAGGTGTATCAGTGTACCCAACAAATATCCCTAAATCTGTTGTCGGATCAAGATTTGTCCATGCATATTTGGTCACATGGAAATATATCGATGACCCAAAAATCCTGAAGTGACCAACATCTGACCTCTTACCGGAATAAGCCTCCTCTGGTGTCTTCATCTCAAGTATACGATGTGGGTTATGGTTCTAAACATAAACCGTTGTGTTGCATGCCTCAACCCACAAGTGTAGTGGAAGGCCCTAATCGTGCAACATCACCCTTGCTGTCCCTACTATGCTTCTATTCTTCCTCTTGGCCACCCCATTCTGTTGAGGGTTATGGGGTTCCTTCTACTCCCATTTAATCCCTTCCGTTGCACAAAAGTTCTTAAACTCATTTGAGACATATTCACCACCGTTATCACTCCATTAGAGATTTAACCTTCTTGCCCGAATCTTTCTCTAGCAATGCTTTATACTCACAAAACTTTGTGAAAGTTTGATCCTTGTTCTGCATGAAAAATTTCCAACATGTTCGAGAAAAGTCATAAACAAATATAACATAATCCCTGTGATTGGCCATGGATGTTGTCAAGAATGGTCCACACACATCTAAATGGAATTTTTCTAGAATATCCTTTGCTCAAGTGTCTCTATCGTGAAAGGAAGACTTGGTGTATTTTCCAAAATTACACCCCTTTCATGTATCAACTTGCTCAAGCGTACCTTTGGGAAGACTGGTAAATATCTGCTGAAATATCTTCAAAACCCCATGATGCAAGTGGCCCAATCGCCTGTGCCACAGCTCGCCAACGGATCAGATTTGTACCCTTTCTTCTTTTGTGCTCAAATCAGTACACTCCTTTACCTTAAGCTTATAGAGATTCTTCACCTGAATCCATATCTTCTTTACTTGACCCGTGGCTATGTGTCGATGGAATGCCTTTCCTTTCAAGAAGATTACATCATAGCCTCTATCCTCAGGCATGGAAATGAATACCGAGTTCTTATTCAACCTAGGCACATACATAACATTCTTCAATGTGAGTAAATCCCCAAGCTCCCTCTAAAAATTAATCGTGCCCACTCCAGTAACACTATACTTCTCGTCGTCACCCATCTCGATATGCATCTCGAGATATTTCTCCTCCAGGTCACTGAATAAATCTTTGTCGCGAGTCATGTGGAATGAAGCTCCACTGTCTAAGTACCACACACTTCCCATCATTGATGAAACCATGCATGTAATGAGGGAAAAATCCAATTCAAATTGAGAGGCCAAAGGCTTACCCACTGCTCTTCCTGAGGACTTCTTCTTGGAATTATTGAGTGGACAATTTGTAGAAAAATGGCCTAGCTCATGACAATGAAAGAACTTAACTTTCTTAATGTATTTATTCTTACCTCCATGATAATAATCCAATTTGGAATGGGAAGCTTTCCCTTTCCCCTTCTTTTCCTTAATCGCTAAGGAACAATTCTCTTCATCATCGGTCTTTGATGAAGAGCCATCCATGGTGATCCTCCCGATCTCCTCCTACATCAAATCTGACCATAGTCATTTCCAATATGGAAGCTTCCCACAGAGTCCTGATAACTATGCCAATTCTTTGGGAGTCCTAGAAGAACAATACTCACCATATCATCCTCGACAACCGTGATTCCAACACTTCCAAGTTCATCACGACACTGAGTGAACTTGGTCAAGTATTTTGGAATCGTCTCACCTTTTTCCTTTTTGATTTTTCAAATTTTGTCCTTTATTGCGAATTTCCTTTGGTCACTCTTGTTCTGATACAAATCCGTCAATGATTTCCACATAGCATACAAAGTTTCCTTATCATGGAGACTTGAGACAATGTGGTCTCGAACTCCCTCAAGGATTATCCACCTCGCCTTATGATGAACCTCATCATTGGGTAACTATATGGACCTTAATACACCTCCAAGCTTACTAAAATCAAACCCTCATAATTCCTTACATGTTTTAATTGTATTTTGCTTAATGAGATGAGTAAAAGTAAGATTTAATGTCTAGTGGTCTAATGTGCATTGATTACATGTTTTTGGGAGAAAATCATGGCAATTTTGGCTAATTAAGGTGAAGGAACTCGAATGAGACAATAAGGAGAGATTATAGGAGAGGGATATTCCTCATTAAATCCTCACTCGTTCGAATATCCCTCAATCAAATCACACTAGCTCGGATTTTCAAGTAGCCGACTCATGGAGATCATTGACAATTGAGCCAGTGATAGTTAAGAACTAGTTCATCTTGAGTTTGGGAGCCAATCCTCCCAGAATTTAAGGAAGTTGTTGGAAACTTCAGTTGTATAAATAAGGAGGCCTAGAGCCTCATTAGGATTCAGAATTTTTATGTAAGAGCACTAACAATTTTCGAGTTGAAAGATTGGAGCTAAACGCTGTTATGTAATCTTTTTTTGATATGATAATGAGAATGCGCATTTCCTTGATCCAATGCTGAGTTGAATCAGATGACTGAAGCTCTTGGGATAGGGCCCAACCCTAGCAGCAAAGGTTCCTCTTATTGTACTTGTATTCTTAGGTTATTTCATATATTAATTGTTGAATTGATTTTGACATTTTTTCATTGCAAGTAGTGGTGAATTTGATTAGTTTGCTTCCATTTGTGCATAGCTTCAATAGTAGCTTTAGAGAGATAAAGGAATACCAAAAAGGCTAATAGCAGGTGGCTTTGGTCTCGCTCCTTCCTTAAGGAACCATGGTTTGGGGAAAAACTCCTATTCAACCCCAAAAAGATAGAATTCTGATTTCTTATGGAATTTAGGGTTTTCTGTTACTTAGGCCAGCATCTTTTCAGTTTTCAAGAACAGGTTTCAGTTGTTATCTTTGCTATCTCTAGCTTTGTATTAGATCTCATGTCATTTCACAAAATTCTGCAAGTATTTCCAT
Source organism: Pinus taeda (assembly GCA_000404065.3). Lineage (NCBI taxonomy): Eukaryota > Viridiplantae > Streptophyta > Pinopsida > Pinales > Pinaceae > Pinus > Pinus taeda. Next base: position 9,306 of record APFE031230357.1, read on the forward strand.
TCATGAACTAGGTAATTAAATAACGGACTTCTGTTTTCTTATGTTGATTGGAAATCTTTCTTGTTTGACATGATTTGTGGGTAAATGCCAGTGATGTGTGTATTGCAGGAAGATCTCATGTTAGAAGCCCTAGCCTAACATCATCCATCCATGATCACCAAAAGCCACTAAGTCCATCAACCAATTTATCATTCCATAAGAACAACTTTCCATGTTTGTTGAGCAAATCCAACCATCTTACAAACTTTGGTTTGAGTTCCAAGGAATTCCTAGCCATTTCCTTGCCTTATTTCTTCCATCATTCACCTTCCCTAAGCCCTATACCACCTTCCAAATCACTACTAATTCTTTTGGCCGTATCTTGTAGGAATACAAGGGATCTTGTAGGAGCATTAGGACATCCTGTAGGTGCATTAGGACATCCTCTAGGACGACTTGTAGTGGCCTGTTTTGAGGCCGATTTGTGGGAAAATCATCCAGAAAGATAAGAGAAGACCGCTACTTGCATCCCAATCCATCTGACCTTTCACAACCATATCTAACCCACCTTCCATACGACCAAGAAGAATTAGCATTCATAGTTTCACAAAAAGGAAAAAAAGGGAAAAAGGATATTGTGTTCATTCATATGCACAACAATAAAGTGTTTTATTATCTTAGATTGCATGCCTAGGCTAGTTAGAATTACACACATGTTAGTTTAGAATTCTTCTGAAGCAAGATCTCTTAACAAATAGTTAGATGAGTGGTGTGTTTAAATAATTTATTTCAGTACTTCATTACTGCAATAGACAATATTTCAATTCTCTCAATTAGGGTAAAACTACCTTTTCACCATTAGTAATCAAACTTCTTCTAAATCAATAGAAGGCTGGCTTGAGAAACCCTAGTGGTCTATTTCCAGCTTAGTAGTGACAAAGAATTGACCCATTGCATTTACGTGTGTATACAACAATGTCACCTCCAAGTTTGTATGAACCCCGGGTTGATAAAGTAAAGTTGGTAGCCCCAAGAGTTGTAGGATTCTTGCTGCAATACTGGTGCTCATCACTTTTCTGGCACCATTGCAAGGGAGGTGTTTGAGCAGATGTGATTTTTGCTTTCTTTCTACCATTTCTTATCTCACCCATTATGCTATTAGCTTCATTTTTGAAAAAGTAATTGTAAGTTAGTTTTCTTTCCTTTCCATTCTGCAAGTGAGATTTCATTCAGTAGTTAGTTTCCATTCAGTTTGTTATTTCAAATAAGAAATTAGTATTAAATCTTGAAAAACAAAACAAAACAAAAACACTTCTTTCATGCCTCGTAGGAATAGGGATAACTTGGGAAAATTTCTACCAAATACCCCCACCACTTCAAACAACCAACCTTCTCTCTTCTTTGGTGGATGTGAATTGGAGGACCCCTTTGGCGAGAAACCAGATATTTTTGAAGAGCCTATAAGGGGAGAAGAAGAAGGAGAACCCATTCCAACTAACCTAATGCCTGAAAATAGAAATGACAGAGGAGACAGAGAAATAATTGAGGGTGCTTTTCCCATCAGAGAAACCAATGGGGATGCCAAGATGAAAAGCATAAGCCACTCTCGAAAGTTGAAATTATTCCCATCCACTCTCAACTATGTAGCTCTGTGCTAGTTCATGGGTTTACCTGGGGATAGCATCACCACGTGGGCTCAGATGTAGCAAGCTTTCAACAACAAGTATCGGGACTATTGTAGGTCCAAAGACACTAAAGAGGAAATTTTAGAATGACCTTAGGGCATGATGAGTATTTAGAAGATTATGAGGAAAGATTCCATCTTAGTTACAAAAGGGCCAGGTGCAAACTTGATCTTGAGTCACTGAAGCTAGTCCTACTCAGGTGGGTTAGGGAAGATATTTTGGATACCCTAAACCTGCTAGCAGGAGGGTACATCTACCAGCTACCCTATGAATATATCAAGACTATCTTTAAGAACCATTTTAGGGAAGCTAGGAAAAAAGGGTAGGGGTAGTCAACCAATGGCCAGCTCATCCTCTTCCAACACATCTATAAAAGGTGAAATTGGAAATATGTTGGAAGATTTCAAGAGTGAAATGCTACAAACCCTTGCCCTACAGATGGACACTATGCACATCAAGAGAAAGCAGGAGGAAGCAGATAGAGCATTAGCCATATTCTACCCCAGATGCACAAGGAGGCACCCTAGGAATGAATGTCTATTAAACCTGATAGAAATTTTCTCGGTATGTGAAGAAAACCACTCCACAGACAAGTGCCCTTCTCTACCTGGACTAAAATTTGTGTATCAGGGAACTGAAGGGGTGACTGAACAACTTTGCTACATAGGTCAAAGGAGGCCTCATGGGCCTCGACCGTACTAGCAGGGAATTCAAGGGTCATCCTATGAATATTACAACCCTAACCAAAACACATCCTTTCCCTCTTGGAGCCCCCTTGCTCATCCCTCATGGTCTACACCTTCTCCTTGGTCTTTTGCACCTCAATACCATTCCCAGCCAATCAACCAACCATTTTAGCCATATACTCCTCCAAAACCTCAGTGGAATGAACCACCCTAGGGGTGGAGACCCCCATACAAAAATGCTCCAGCTTTATTGCCTTCCCCTCCTACTCAACGACAACTTTTACACCCCACTCCACCTAAACAACCTCAGATGCTTGCACAACCAAATCCGAACCCGAACAATAGATAGGCATAACAGGTCTACACTGAAGAGACATCCTACCCTGTTTATGCTGTGGAAATTTAGGAAATCAACCTGAGATATGGGAGAGTACTTCTGGACAACCAACCTCCATCTCCACTGAGGGAGAGTGAGGAGGAAAGAGAGGAAAGTATGCCTAGAGTGAATCTACCACCCTTTCCTAAAAGATTAACTCATCCAGTCTAGCCTACCCCATAAGAGAATGAAATTTTGGGTGAATTCAAAAATATATGTGTCAAAATTACACTTCTCCAAGCCATTAAGGATGTACCTATTTACAACAAATTGATTAAAGAGAAGTGTTTCAAACATCCAAGGAGGCGAAAAAGAGACACCCCTACCATTAATGTCATTGGACAACTGTCTGACTTAATGCTGGGGTAGGTAATTTTCCCAAAGTATTGAGACCCTAGAAGCCTTATAGTAGATGTGCACATCAATGGCACCATTGTCCCACACACCTTGATTGATCTTGGGGCTGGCATTAATGTGATGACTAAGGACACCATCCTTAAGCTAAATCTCCAGGGTTCATTAAGAAAGACCACAACAGTCTTGCAACTTGCAGACCATTTGATCCATGTGGATATTGGTGGCCACCTGCCAAGTCCACCTAGACCCCCACCATTGTTTCTCTCAGCATTTTTAGTTTCCTTAATTGTAGCACAACTTACTATTTTTAGCAGTTTTTTGGGTCCTGAAC
>APFE031230357.1:12739-31153 GCA_000404065.3 Pinus taeda
GGTCCTGAACTTCCGGAGCCGTTTTGAGGCCCTAAGCGACGTTTTTTGGGAAATCTGGGGGCAACATGGGTCCATGGACTGATGTTTCCCTTCCCAAAGTGGTAGTGCTTAGATAGATCTTTCTAACGAGCTATTGTACGCGGCAAATGGAGATCGTATGCCAAAGTTACGACCTCGGGAAGTTGATGTACCAATTTACCCAAACGGGGTCCACAGTTTGGCGTTTCATCTTCTAGGGTTAGGTTTTGGGATGTTAAGGGTTTTCCGTTGTTTCACAACAATAAATAGGCCTTCGAGCCTCATTGTAACACATTTCAGAGGCATGTAGCCACCACATCTCTTCTCAGAGATAAGCTACCATCGCCCTAGCTGGTTTATTTCCATTACTATTTGTAAGCATATTTCAGTATTTTACATTAATGAAATGAAGTATTATTTCCGCTGCATATATGTGTTTATGGTTATCTCTATAATTTGTTGCATTCCTGTTTAAGTCTGGAACAGTGGTATCAGAGTGGTCTGCTTTTTTTGTTTTGTTTTTCTTTGCATGTCCCCCACGAGGTCGGGATATAAGGAGTTAGGGCTTGAACTGGTCGAACCTTTGCAAGACAAGCCTTACAAATCCCGATGGCCTCCCATGGTGGATGAGAAGAAAGACAAGGGGGTAGGAGATCCTATCAAAATATTGCTTGAAGAAGCCCTCGAGCGACAATAGAACGTGATGATGGACAACTTTGCCCAGATACTTCAGCGGCTACATAGAAGCGACACATCGACTTCCAGCAGCTACTTTGGAAATGCCATGCCCTTTAAGGTACGAGTTAATTTTGAAATCCCCATATTCGAGGCTCAGATAGACGCAGATGCCGTAGATAAATGGTTAAATCTGCTAGAGGGTTATTTTTCTGTTCATGAATTTATGATTCGGGAAAAGATTATTTTCGCTCTTCTCAAAGTAGCCCCCCATGTCATGGACTGGTGGGAAACCTACTGCGAGTAGAAGGATGAAAATATCGGCTCACTATTTTCAACCGCACCCACCTGGAATTCATTCTGGGATGTCATTAAGGAGCAGTACTACCCTCTCGGAAGCTATGAGGATGAATACATAAAGTGGACCACTCTGCGGCAAGGAAGGGACCAAGATGTGTCGGAGTTCACCAATATTTTCCATACCCTTCACACAAAGTTGGGTATCAAGGATTTGGAGCAGCATTTGATACTCAAATATCACGGCTACCTACACAAGTACATCTACGAAGAAATAGAATTCCTGAACATCTCCTCGCTCGACACATCATACCGATATGCTGTCAAGGTCGAGAAAAAGTTTAAACAAAATAAGCGAGACTTTGGATTTGCAAATCCAAAGCAAGGGAAAGGTGCCCCTAAACCACAGAACAAAGGACAAAGCCAAGACGGGGCAGCCCAAGACAACTTGCCAAAGTTGCAAGAAAAGAATAGTGCCGCGAAGCCAAAAAAGGACATGGGAAAATGGTGTGAGTTCCATAAGAGCTCCACTCACAACGCAAGTGAGTGTCGGGCCAAGCAGTCACTAGTGGCTGAGCTAAAGGTTTCAGAATTAGAAGCATGTTCTGACTCTAAGTCAGAACCTGACAAGGGGAATGACAAAGGGAAGCAGATCATTGATGCGGATCCCAACGCCACTGTTGCTACTACCAAGATCCAGAAAAATGAACCCGAAGATCCAGAGGAGGAGGAGCGTCTCTTCCACTCCCAGATGTGGGTAAAGGGCTCTCTGCTATAGTTTATTGTCGATAGCGAGAGCCAAAAGAATGTCATTTCGATAGAGGTTCTGAAGTGGTTGGGCTTACCGACCATAGTATATCCACTACCGTACACCATCGGGTGGCTTCACCAAGGATGAGATCTTCGCATGAGCCAACAATGTCGCCTTCCATACAACATCAAGCCCTTCACGGGTGAGGTATTGTGTGACATTGCTCCCCTTGAAGTTTGTGATGTATTATTAGGACAACCATACTTGTGGAAGTGACATGCTATGTATGACAAGGCGTGCTTATTTACATTGGGAATAAGTTGTACAGGAAACCAGAAGGTGCACTGCCTACTGCCATCTCTTTGATACTGCAAAACAATGCAGTAATCTCATTTCCCAAAACCGGAAAATTTGTTTTCTGATGATAGCCCTCAAGGAAGAAGAAGACGTGGCCACAACCTCCAGACAGGGCCCCTCCGCACGACAACTACAGATGGACAAGGTCGTGGAGGAGTACGAGGACATCTTCACCTCCCCCGCAGGGGTTCCTCTGCACTGTCAAGTCAAGCACTCCATCGATCTGACCCCACGTGCGCCGCTACCCAATGGACCAATTTATCGGTGCTCCATTCTGGAGAACGATGAAATCAAGAGGCAAATTCAGGAGTTGCTACAGAAAGGTCACATCCATCTGAGTTCATCACCTTGTGGGATCCCGATCGTGTTGGTACAGAAGAAGGATGGGACTTGGAGACTCTGTATTGACTATCAGGCGCTGAACAAGATCACTGTCCATAATAGGTACCTGATCCCGCCGATTGATGAGCTCTTGGACCAACTAAAGGGGGAAAAATATTTCAACAAGATCGATCCGAAGTCAAGATATCACCAGATACCAATCGGACCCTTTGATGTGTGGAAGACTACCTTCAAAGCCAAGGAGGGCCTATTCGAATGGTTGGTTATGCCTTTCGGATTGACGAATTCTCTTGAAACCTTCATGAGGCTAATGGATGACATCTTGCGGCCATTCACCAACTCATTTGTAGTGGTATACTTCGATGATATTCTGATCTTCATCCAGAGTTGGGAAGAGCGCCTGCACCACATCCGACAGGTTCTCTAAACACTGCAGCAACACAAGCTATGTGCCAATTTGGAGAAATGCACTTTTGGCATGACCCAGGTTCAGTATCTGTGATACATTATTGATGAATAGGGGGTGCATGTGGATCCAGCCAAGATCCAAGTCATTCGGGATTGGCCATCTCCAACCACTCTGACAAAGCTCCGTAACTTTCTAGGTCTTGCCAACTTCTATCGCAGGTTCGTGTTGGGGTTTTCTCATATCACTTGGCCTTTGAGTCAAGTCACCAAAGGAGGAGCGAAAGAAAAATTCTTTTGGTCTGAATCTCAACAGAAGACATTCATAGAGTTGAAAGATTGCCTCTGCACAACACCAGTGCTCGCATTACCAGATTTACAACAACCATTTGAGGTCGAGACAGATGCCTCTGACTATGCTGTTGGGGCAGTCCTTACTCAACACGGGCATCCAGTGGCATATCACACTGAAACACTTTCAGACATAGTTTGGAAGTATCCCACTTATGATAAAGATATGTATTCCATTGTGCAGGCCTGCCGAAAACGAAAGCATTACATTTTGGGGAAGGAAATGTTCATCCACACAGACCACCGACCCTTGCAGTTCATACAGACCCAAGGGAAATTACAAAATGATCTTCATCATAAGTGGTATACATACCTACAACAATTCCATTTGAATATCAAGTATAAGGAGGACAACACCAATAATGTTGCAGATTGCCTCAGTCGACCACCGATCATGGCGTTAACCACTGTGCTCAACTCTTGTGGGCATGAGACTTCTGATTGGCCACTTCTCTACCAAAGCGGCCCAGAATTAGGTCACACATACCAGACACTCTTGGAGGGTTGGCATGTTCTAGATTTTCACCTCCAAGATGCCCTGTTATGCCACCTGGGTCACCTTTGTGTTCCTTCAAGTGAGCATGCCAAGATGATTTTCGAAGCACACTACAGTCAGGCTGCTGGGCATTTCGGGGTCGAGAAAACGGTGGCAGTACTGCAAAAGTATTTCTATTAGCTGAATCTTCGACAGGATGTTGAGAAGTACATCAGATCATGTATTGCCTGTGCCATTGCCAAACCGACCATTAAGAAGCAAGGCCTCTATACACCGCTGCCTACCCTTAGTCAAACTTGGGAATCCATCTCCATGGATTACATGTCAGGCCTTCCTTCCACAAAGCATGGAAATGACTGTGTTTTTGTGGTCGTCGACAGGTTCTCGAAGATGGCCATTATGGTGGCTTGCAAGAAGAATATCATAGTAGATGCCACTGCTACACTCTTCTTTGAACGAGTGTGGGTGCAATTTGGGATCCCATAGTCTATCATCTCAAATCGGGACAGTCGGTTCCTCAGTACATTTTGGTCCAGTCTCTAGTCAATGCTGGACATCAAACTCACTAAGTCCACAGCCTTCCATCCTCAAACTGATGGCCAGACAAAGGTTGTTAATAAGATGGTTGTACACATTCTGCACATGTACAACTTAAAGCATCCACACACATGGGACGACAGCCTCCCCTATGTTCAGCACAGCTACAACCGAGCTCTTCACAGCTCGACTAGCCACATCCCTTTTCAGGTGGATTTGGGATTCCAGCCACTATGCCCCATTGATGTGGCCATGCCACTTGCAGCTACTCACACAGATTCAGCTCATGTCCTATCCGAAATAGACAAGGCAACCAACTTCATTGAGCACATCCAACATATTCACCAACAGGTCCATGAAATTATGGAGAAATCAAATACCAAGTACAAGCAGCGACATGATCAACATCGGGTGCCACACAAGTTTTAGGTGGGCGACAAAGTCTGGTTGCATTTGCAAAAGGAAAGCCTTACTGGACCCTATTGGAAACTGAGACCAATCTGCCATGGTCCTTACACCATTACTAAGGCTGTGGGAGACAATGCATTTGAGCTTAGTATTCCCCCATTCCTTGGCCTGCACCCAGTGTTCAATGTGGACCGCCTTCGACCATACTTTCCACCATTGCTAGACACATCCGACATTGCAGAACAACTCACACCCACAGAATTAATTCTAGATTGCATGGAACAAGCTGAAAATGATCGTATCATGGACACACAGATCAAGAACACTCACCAATAGAATATCCAACTGTATCGAGTTGTCAAAGCATGCCAACTCCTTCACCAGGGCAAGTGGCTCACCAAGGACGAAGTTTAGCGAAAGTTTCCTCATCTCATGAAGGAACTCAACGCAATGGGAACCATTGATTCCTAAGGGGGGAGGAATGATCTAGGTGGATATTGGTGGCCACCTGCCAAGTCCACCTGGACCCCCACCATTGTTTCTCTCAGCATTTTCAGTTTCCTTAATTGTAGCACAACTTACTATTTTTAGCAGTTTTTCGGGTCCTGAACTTCTGAAGCCGTTTTCAGGCCTTAAATGATGTTTTTTGGGAAATCTGTGGGCGAAATGGGCCCATGGACTAATGTTTCCCTTCCCAAAGTGGTAGTTCTCAGATATATCTTTCTAACGAGCTATTTTACGCGTTAAACGGAGATCGTATGCCAAAGTTACGACCCTGGGAAGTTGATGTACCAATTTACCCAAACGGGGTCCACAGTTTGGCGTTTCATCTTCTAGGGTTAGGTTTTGGGATGTTAAAGGTTTTCCATTGTTTCTCAACAGTAAATAGGCCTTCGAGCCTCATTGTAACACAGTTCAGAGGCATGTAGCGACCACATCTCTTCTCAGAGATAAGCTACCATCGCCCTAGCTGATTTATTTCCATTACTGTTTGTAAGCATATTTCAGTATTTTACATTAATGAAATGAAGTATTATTTCCGCTGCATATATGTGTTTATGGTTATCTCTGTAATTTTTTGCGTTCCTGTTTAAGTCTGGATCACCGTTCCATAGTAGCCCCTGAGGGCATTATTGAGGACGTGATGGTATCCATTGACTCCTGGGAGTACCCTGCAGACTTCCTAGTTCTCCAGCTAAGGGGCAAGCTTAATGGTTATCCTCTCATACTTGGGAGGCCTTGGTTAGCCACTGCCAATGCCTACATCAGCTGTAGGGCTAGAAACATGACTATAAAAGATGAAGTCTACTCAACCCAACTCTATACCCTAGAAACTACCATGGGAGGAGGACATCCAGATGTAGATGGTTTGATTGAACACATACTCCAAAATCCAACTCCCAACACCTCGTCCTTAGATGAAGTAGTGAAGGAAACCAAGAGAAACCATCAGATTGATATATGCTTAGCTGATTCAAACCCTACTCGTATCAAGACAATAGAATTCGGCCTTGAAAGAACTTTGAAAATCAACCCCTCTCTTTCTGTACACCAAGAAGAAGAGTTATGTAACATGCTAAGGGAACATTTGGATGCCTTTGCTTTGAGTTACAAAGAAATGAAGGGAGTGCACCCCTCGGTGTGTACTCACCAAATTTATATTAAAGAAGGTTGCAAACGAGTCCGACAACCCTAAAGGAGAATGAATCCAACTCTTAAGGATATAGTCAAAGAAGAACTGCAAAAGATGCTGGATGGAGGATTCATTTACCCTATCTTAGATGGTGAATGGGTTTCTCCTTTGGTGTTGGTTCCCAAGAAAAATGGGAAGTGGAGGGTTTGTGTTGATTACAGAGAATTAAACAAAGCAAGAAAGAAGGACCATTTCCCTCTACCTTTCATTGACCAAGTGTTAGATGGCCTAGCAGGGGAAAAGTTATTCTCTTTCTTAGATGGTTTCAATGGATAAAATCAAATCAGATTAGCCCAGAGGACCAAGATAAAACCACCTTCACTTATCCTTGGGGTACTTTCACTTATAGGGTCCTTCCTTTTGGCCTATGCAATGCCCCTGCCACTTTCTAGAGGGTATTCCTGGGTATCTTTATCGAGCTAGTCCATGATGCAGTTGAAATTTATATGGATGACTTTATATCCTATGGGTGTGATTTCCAGGAGGCTCTCTCCAACTTGGGTAAGGTGCTGAACAAATGCATTGAAATGAACTTGTCCCTTAGTCCTGAAAAATGTGAGTTCTTGATGACTGTAGGGACTGTTCTAGGTCATTCAATATCCCATAAAGGACTGCAAGTCGACCCAAATAAGATAGCCATCATTTAAAGGGTCCCAACTCTACAAAAACCGAGGGATGTCAAAAGTTTTCTAGGTTTGGCCGGATATTATATGAGATTTATAAAAGACTTTAGCAAGTTAGCTTCTAAATAGTGAATCCATACAGGTGAAGATAGTTTTAGATGGAGAAGGAATGACCTGTTACAGAGTTTTTTGAACCCAACGTTTCAGACTGCCAAGTGAGTCCATCATCAGGGGATGCGACAATAGATAATCTTCAAACCTTAGTGATATATCCATGAGCCATGTTTAGGTTATATATAGGTTATTAAGGAAGGAAGTGAGAACTAGGTCGACTGTTTATTTTAAATTATATTTATTTATTTAATTAACTTAATTTAATTTAATTATTAATTAATTAATTTATTAATTATTATTTATTATTATTATTATTTTATTATTAATTACTTGAATTATTTCTCATTAATTAATTAATTTATTAAAATAGATTCAAGGGATAACTAGATTAATTAATTAATAAATAGTATATATATATCTTTATATATAAATACTAATTATTTATTTAAAATTAATTTAATGTTGTTTGTTTAATTTATTAATTTGTTTAAATTTAATTATTAATTGTTGTTTTGTATAAAATATATATATGAATACTAATTTATTTTATAAAAATTTATTTAATTGTTGGTTTTGTTTAAATATAATAATTTTGTTTTAAATTAATTATTAATTATTTGTTTGTTTTATTTATTTATTTATATTTGTTTATAATATCCTCAAATATTAATTTATAATAATCATAATATTAATTTTTAATAATTTATTATTATTATTATTTATTTAATTTATTTAATTATTATTATTATTATTATTAATTTTTTAATTAATAATTAATTAATTTATTATATAATTATTATTATTAATTATTAATTAATTAATTAATTAATTAATTTTTTATTTATAATTAAATGATGAGTTATAAATTTTATACTTAATTCTATTTTTTATTTTTTTATTCTATTTATCACTAAGGTTTGAAGATTATCTATTGTCGCATCCCCTGATGATGGACTCACTTGGTAGTCTGAAACGTTGGGTTCAAAAAACTCTGTAATAGGTCATTCCTTCTCCATCTAAAAGTTAGCTTCTCCTTTATTTGGGTTATTGGCCAAAGACTCCAAATTTTTATGGTTAGAAAGCTTTCAAGAAGCCTTGGACACCCTACAAGACAAGTTAACTACTGCACCTATTCTCCAAGGCCCAAATTGGGCTCTTCCTTTCCATATACATGCTGATGCCTCTCACAAAGTCATAGGAGCAGCTCTAGGCCAAATATATGACAAACTACCTTATGCCATTTACTTTATCAATAAGGGTATGAAAAAAGTTGAGCTAAACTACACAGTGACTAAAAAAGAGCTCCTAGATGTTGTGCATTCATTGAATAAATTTGGGCATTACATTACTCGTTACCAAACATTTGTGCATATTGACCATGCTGCAATTAAATACTTGATGAAAAAACCTGATGTAAATGCCCAGATTATTAGATGGTTTCTTTTATTGCAACTGTTTGATTTAACTATTATTGATAAGCCTGACAAGGAGAATGTTGTTGCAGATTTTTTTTATCTAGATTGACTTTTCCTACAGGGGAGGAAGGAATGGTTGATGATCAGTTACCAGATGAACACTTATTCACCATTTCAGTTCTCTCTCCATGGTTTGCTAACACTTTGTGTCTGCACAATTTCCACCAAATTTGTCCTCCAAGGAAAAGAGTAAGATCGTAAGGAAGAGCGTCCCTTTCACATGGATTGGGGGCGACATCTTCAAACTAGGCCCGGATCAAATTCTGAGGAGATGTGTCAGGGACGAGGATGTCTTTGACATCCTTTTGACCTGTCATGATGGGCCTTGTGGAGGTCACTTTGTAGCGAAAAGGACAACATTCAAGGTACTACAAGCTGGTTATTACTGGCCCACTCTTCACTAGGATGTGAGAAGGTATACTAGTTAGTGTGATCGGTGCCAAAGGATGGGGAAACTTACCCCAAGGGATGAAATTCCTTTGCAACCTCAAGTGCCTTTCGAGCCATTTGACAAGTGAGGCATGGATTTCATTGTTCCCATTGACCCTCCATCCAGGAAAAAGCAACACACCATTGTGTGCACTGATATTTAACCAAGTGGGCCAAAGCCAAGGCCATCAAAACAACAACAAAAGAAAAAGTGGTTGAATTCTTAAGGGAAAATGTAGTTTATAAGTTTGGGTACCCTAGAGAATTGGTCACTGATCAAGGCAGTTAATTTACATCTCACATGATTGAATATTTGTTAAGCCAACACAAGATCAAGAATAGAACATCCACTCCTTACTCCTCACAGGCCAATGGGAAAGTGGAGGTAACCAACAAAGTGCTGGAAGGCATTTTGACCAAAGTGATTAGTAGCAGTAGAAAGGATTAGGCATATAGTTTAGTTGAGGCCACTTGGGCCTACAATACCACCTGGAAGACCACCACTGGGTTTACTCCTTATGAGCTGGTCTATGGGAAGAAATCCCTGCTGTCCATTTAATTTGAATACAACACCTTAATAATGGTAGCACAATTGGATCTAGATCTCACCATGGCACAACAAGGAAGATTGCTCCAGCTGAATGGGTTAGATGAATTTAAGATGCAGGCCCTCCTGCACATAAAGGTGACTCAAGTTCAAAGGAAAATTTGGCATGACAAGAATATAAAGGACAGGCAGTTTCAAGAAGGTTATTGGGCTTTGTTGTATGATTCTAGGTACAAGGATTTTAAAGGCAAGTTAAGGACTAGATGGTTAGGACCTTATGTCATAGAAAAATGTCATGATAATGGTTCAATATAGACAATGATCAAAGACTATCCCTTTATTTGTCAATGGTATAGATTGAAGGTCTACAAGAAGCCCTTGTGAAAGAAAGAAGTCATCAATGGCATCAGCAAGATAGTGATGGTGGTGGAGCAAGTCTCATCTTCCACCCCATCAAGTCCATGAAAAAAGAGAAAAAACAAAAAAAAAACAAAAAAGAAAAGAGAAAAAAGAGAAAAAATAAAGAGACTCTGGTGAAAACCTCCATGAGGCACCTAAGTCTCATTGTTGGGTTGAAAACCTCTTGAGGCGGCCCAATGGTGTTGGAAAAAGAGAAGAAAATAAAAAAACATCTTTAGGTGAAAACCTCTTTTGAGGCCCCCAGGGAAGGCAACTAGGATGAAAACCTCCCTGGAGGTAGACTAATTGTTTTCTAAAAAAGAGAAAAGAGAAAAAAAAGAAAAAATAAAGAAAAAATAAAGAGAAAAGGTAATTTTTTTTGGAAATGTTGTTTGCAGGTCAGCAAGAGGAAGATAAGTGTAGCTTAAGAGGAACAAAAGGACCTACAGAATCCATATTTCAATTCCTCCATCACATATTTTGCATTATTTTATCCATTCTTCCATTTATGAACCCCTCCAGCTTAGTTTACATAGGCTCTGTGTTTTCTACAGGATTCCTTATAAACCTATAGGAGTTTCCTGTAGGAATTACAGTGGCCTTGAAAATACCAAGAAAAGTGGTCCTAGAGCAAGGGGATGACAATCCTGTGTCTAAAAAAAAAAAAAGAGAACCATTCACTCCACCACATCATCGCCATGCCTTTCATCACCATGTCACCCCTGCATCCATCCAATAAATAAATTAAAAAAAAAAGTTTACAAAAGAAAAAAAAACAACAAATAGAAGAGGGAGAGAAGAAGAAAAGGGGGACATTACCTGAAGACCGCAACTCTCACCACCATTCCCTACAACCCTTCTTCACTCATGTCAACATCCGTGTTGTTCCAGAATTGAGAAAAAGTTTGAAAGTTTAGGGGAGAGGCAGCTATAGGACATCCTCTAGGTTTCCCGTAGGAAATCCTATAGCAGCCTATCCCACAAAGGAAACTTTATAGGTTTGCAGCCATCTTTAGCACAAGGATTCCAAGGTTTAGGCAACTCCTCCACAGCTCAGTAGTAGCAACAAGATCACCAGCATCACTCTCCAACACCTACACATCAAAAGAAACAAGCATCAAAACATGCCAATACACACAAGAATATGCAGCGGAAACACAACATAGAGACATCACTCTCCAACATGCATCATCATCAAAGCATCTTACCCACAAGTATGTCATCTTACTCATGCTCTCTTGTTAGTGCGATATGATCAAAACTATAGGATTATGTAAGAGTTCGTTTTATAAGCAAAGGTGGCTAGTTAACTTGGCCACCTTTGGCCAGTCGATGAGGAGAAAACAATTAGACCACTCCACACGTGGCAATAGTAAAATCAGAAGAAAAAGGTGATAAGGCCAAAAATGGTTAAGTTACGGAGGAACGAAGTGGGAGGTGATTACAAGGTAAGGTGGAAATATGGACTGATAGTGGGACCAATGGTACAAAAGGAGGTGCTCGTACTTAGACAACCAACACACCATCCCACATGATCATCCATATATGGAAATAAGACACCGATTCCCATACAAAGAGAGCATTAACAATCTCGAGAATTCATCGAAAATAGGTTGCTCTCGGCCTTCTTGAAGTAGCACCAATAGGAGACAATTAGCATTTGTAGTGTAGAAAACCTACAGGATACTACAGGAAAACCTACAGGATACAGAGTAGTCAATCTATAGGATTATCAGTGGGCACTAAGGGAGGAGAAATCAAAGTTTGTCCTCAACAGAATGTAACAAGTGAGGTAGGAGCTACACCTTCCATGTTTTTTGGTTAAAAGAATAAAGATCCTCAATTTGATTGAGGAAATTGCAGTCTAGGAGAGTTGTATTGCAAATTTAACATTCAAACCTCTCTCACCTACCATAATTCTTGAACTATATCCATACAAGCCCCCATAATTACTAGGGAGAGATGACAGGAGGTTTTAACAAGAGGGAATCCTCAAACATAGTAAGAATCCACTAGCATCCTCCTATAGTATAATTTTTCACAAGGCACCAATGGATGGGGTTCTTTGAGAGGATGAGAGGATACGATGATGAGGTGGTGAGGGACTTTTCTCTCTCACTCACACCCCTCACTAGGACCCATGCCACTGTTGTGGTGAAAGGCCTATCAGTAGTAATTACCCCTGAAGTTATAAGCAGCATCACTACACTCCCTTTAGGGTTACCATGGAGAAACGAAGATAAGGGTAACAACACCCTTGCAAAGAAGAAATTATTTTTAGAAGGGGAGGAGCCAATAGAGGACAAAAAAGGGGTTAGAAGGGAAAGAATTCCATACTCTTGGAATGAAGTTAGTTACCACCTCATTAAATACATATCATGTGAAGGGAGATACAGTGTGGTGTATGGATACCACTTCAGACACCTACAAGAACGAGATTTGGAGAAGACACACCTCCTCAAAATAGATTAAGTATACCCTATTTTCTTCTTCAATCAATGCTAGACATGAGAATCAAAGTGCAGAAGGGAAAACATCAACAACTAGCCCATCACGGGTTGATCAAACTCATCCTAGAAGATGCTCTACAAAACCTACGACTCCCTATTACATGGACAACCTTTAGAGACATGTAGGCAAGAAGAGAAATTCAAGCTCTTGAATATGACAAAATCCCCACTACTAGTGGAAGGGAAAAAGAGATAGAAGAAGAAAATGAAGAGGAAACAGAAGAGGAAAATTAATAGGAAATAGAGGAAAAAGAGGAAGAAAAAGAGGAAGAGAATGAAGAAGAGACAAAAGGAGAAAAAAGAAGAAGAGACAAATGAGTAGATTGAGGAACTAGAGGAAGAAAATAAAGAGAAAGATAAGAATGAGAAGGAGAATGGAAAAGAGGAAACAAAATAGAAGGAAGAACAAAGGTCTACAGTTCAAGGCAAAGAAGGGGAAGAATCACCAAGGGTATCTGCAGAACCCACTAAGAAAGAGGAAGCAACTACTCTTACTTCCCTAAGTACACCTATCAAGTCAAAAGGGAGGAGGAAAAGAAAAACCCCACTGTACTCGAGGACAAGAAAGAGCACAAGGATTAGGCAAGGAAGACCTCAAACCCCCACTATACTTCAGGACAAGAAAGAGCACAAGGATTAGGCAAGGAAGACCTCAAACCCCCATTGTACTTCAGGACAAGAAAGAGCACAAGGATTAGGCAAGGAAGACCTCAAACTCCCACCAAAATCCTATTGTCATTGAAGACTCACCAAAATAGCAAGAAAAGGCAGCTCCTTTAGAGAAAAATCAAGGAGAAGGATCATCAGAATAAGCCTCTCCCAAATCTCCCATCACTTATGTTAGGAGACCTGTCACAAGGTCAGCCTCATCAAAGGGAAAAGGTCTCCTACAGGAGACACATACAGAACTATAGGAAGCAGAAGCCATCCTACAGGAAACTTTGTTAAACCTTCAGGAAACTCAGAAAATGGACCAAGAAGGTATCACTCAGCGAGAAACAAAGGAAGAAGACCCAAAACTGAGAGAACCTAGTCCAAAAACCAACCTCAACTCCTACTACATGTTCATTGAAGGGGGTAGGGTAATCCCATAGAAGTTTTCCATCCCCTTATTCTTTGAACTTGAAAAAGAGAGGGCAAGGACACACAGGTGGATGCAAATTGCCAAATCAAAAGGAGTGGAGGATGTAGGCCACATGGAGGAGAAATTGAAGGAGATGGGTAGAGAACTGAGAAATATAAGGGACATAGAGGCAATGATGAAAGCTCAGTTAGAAGCAAAGATGCATGGCTAAGGGGACAACTACAAGAAAGAGAAAGCCAGTTGGCAACTATGGCCAGTTTATCCTTAGAGGCAATCCAATGTAGGATGCCAACAAAGTATTATGACTTGTATCTTAAGGAATAATGGCTACAATTCCAAATCAAGACTTTAGCACAGAGAGGCACTATGCCCTTCCAAGAATATAGACAATTCATTGATCTCTGTGATCAAAGCACCTTGGAAGATAGAGAAACAAATGTCTGAGTTTTACCTACACAACTTGGCCTTGACAAATTTGAATGTGTGGGACCCAAATTCAAAACTAGGAGACTTGCAATTGATGGCCTTAGCATCATGGATGAATCATGAAGAGGCAAGAGCTACAGAGATGAAAAAGGTAATGGAAAGAGAAGAGACAAAACTCCTTATGATCAGAGCTGAACAATCTAATGCAATGGCTGTCATCAACACCCACAACCTCATTGTCAATGATCCTAAGCTTGCACCTAGGTACCTTGCTGCACAAGAACAAGCAATCACATTCTTTGAAGACATGTTCAGATTTCTAGGAGATGACATCATGCAAGATTTCCAAAGGAGGTGGAACACCTTGCCTTACAACCTAAAAATTAGAGAATAAAATTCTCCTCAGAGAATGAGAGAGACACTAAAAAGAACACCCATGTATAAGCAGGCTCTACAAAGACTCAAAGTCAATTGGATTGGCTTGAGACTCAGTCCATCACTGCTTTTAGGAATGTTGGAAGGAATGAAATAAGAAGAGGAAAGAAAGCAGTGGGAAGAAATAGAGAGGAGGGAATGATTTTATTCATAGGAAGAAGAAACTACAACAGAACAATGGGATGTCAGGGAGGCCACCAGAGCAATGAAGGAAATGGATATAGATTAAGTTTCACAGAGGATGAGCAACACTTTCAGTAGGGGGTGATGATAAGCCTCATCATTGGGTAACTATATGGACCTTAATACACCTCCGAGCTTACTAAAATCAACTCTTCTCATAATTCCTTACATGTTTTAATTGTATTTTTCTTAATGAGATGAGTGAAAGTAATAAGTTATGTCTAGTGGTCTAATGTGCATTGATTGCAGGTTTTTGGGAGAAAATCATGGCAATTTTGGCTAATTGAGGTGCAGGAACTCGAATGAGACAATAAAGATAGATTATAGGAGAGGGATATTCCTCATTAATTCCTCACTCATTCGAATATCCCTCAATCAAATCACACTAGCTCGGAGTTGCAAGAAGTCGAGTCATGGAGATCATTGGAATTCGAGCGAGTGATAGTTAAGAACCAGTTCATCTTGAGTTTGGGAGCCAAGCCTCCCTATATTTAAGGAAGTTGTTGGAGACTTTAGCTATATAAATAAGGAGTCCTAGAGCCTCACTAGGATTCAGATTTTTTATGTAAGAGAACTATGCCCTTGCGAGTTGAAAGATTGTAGCAAAACACTGTTATGTAATTTTTTTGATATGATATTGAGAATGGGAATTTCTTTGATCCAACACTAAGTTGACTTAGAGGGCTAAAACTCTTGGGTTAGGGCCCAACCCTAGTAGTATAGATTCCTCTTATTGTATTGGTATGATTAGGTTATTTCATAAATTAATTGTTGAATTTATTTTGGCATTGTTTCATTGCAAGTAGTGGTGAATTTTATTAGTTTTCTTCCATTTTTGCATAGCTTCAACAATCGCTTTAGAGAGATAAATGGATAGCCAAAAGGCTGATAGCAGGTGGATTTAACCTCACTCATTCCTTTAGGAATCATGGTTTGAGGAGAAACTCCTATTCAGCCGCAAAAAGACATAATTCTGATTTCTTATGGAATTTATGGTTTTCTGCTACTTAGGCTAGCATCTTGTAAGTTTTCAAGAACATGTTTCAGTTGTTATCTCTGCTATCTCCATCTTTTTATTATATCTCATGGTGTTTCACAAAATTCTTCAAGTATTTCCATCATGAACTAGGCAATTAAATAATGGAATTCTGTTTTCTTATGTTGATTGAAAATCTTTCTCGTTTGACATGATTCGTGGGTGAATTCTAGTGATGTGTGTATTGTAGGAAGATCTCATGTTAGCAGCCCCAACCTAACCTCATCCATCCATGGTCACCAAAAACCATTAAGTCCATCAACCAATTTATCATTCCATAAGAACAACTTTCCATGTTTGTTGAGTTAATACAACTATCTTACAAACTTTGGTTTGAGTTCTGAGGAAGTCCAAGCCACTCCCTTGCCTTATTTCTTCCATCATTCACCTTCCCTAAGCCCTATACCACCTTCCAAATCATTCCTATTACTTTCGACTGGATCCTGTAGGAATACAAGGGATCCTGTAGGAGCATTAGGACATCCTATAGGTGCATTAGGACATCCTGTAGGATGACCTGTAGCGGCCTGTTTTGAGGTTGATTTGTGGGAAAAGAATCCAGAAAGATAAGAGAAGACCCCTACTTACCTTGCAAGCCATCTGACCTTTCACAACCATCTCTAACCCACCTGCCATACCACCAAGAATAATTAGCATTCATAGTTTCACAAAAAGGACAAAAAGGGAAAAAGGTTAGTGTTCATTCATATGCACAACAACACAGTGTTTGATTATCTCAGATTGCATGCCTAGGATAGTTAGGATTACACACATGTTAGTTTAGAATCCTTCTGAAGCAAGATCTCTTAACAAATAGTTAGATGAGTGGTGTGTTTAAAGCATTTATTTCAATCCTTCATTACTGCAATGGAAAATATTTCAATTCTCTCAATTAGGGTAAAATTCCCCTTTCTCCATTAGTAATCAAAATTATTCCAAATCAATAGAAGGCTGATTTGAGAAACCTTAGTGGTCTATCACCAACTCAGCAGTGAAAAAGAGTGGACCTATTGCATCTACTTTATACAACACTGTCACCTCCAAGTTTGTATGAACCCTGGGTTGATAAAGTAAAGTTGGTAGCCCCATGAGTTGTAACATTCTTGCTGCTATACTGGTGCTCATCACTTTTTTGGCACTGTTGGTGGGGAGGTGTCTAAGTAGATGTGATTTCTACTTTCTTTCTTATATTTCTTATCTCTCCCATTCTTCTATTAGCTTCATTTTTTAAAAAGTAATTGTAAGTTGGTTTGCTTTCATTTCCATTCTGCAAGTGAGATTTCATTCAGCAGTTAGTTTCCATTCAGTTTGTTATTTCAATTCTGCAATTAGTCTTAAAGCTTGAAAAACAAAACAAAACAAAAACACTTCTTTCATGCCTCGTAAGAATAGGGATAACTTGGGAAAATTTCTACCAAATACCCCCATCACTTCAAACATCCAACCTTCCTTCTTCTTTGGTGGCTGTGAATTGGAGGACCCCTTAGGCGAGTAACCAGGTATTTTTGAAGAACCTATAGGGGGAGAAGAAGAAGGAGAACCCACTCCAACTGACCTAATGGCTGAAAATAGAAATGACAGAGGAGATAGAGAAAGAATTGAGAGTGCTCTTCCCATCAGAGAAACCAATGGGGATGCTAAGATGAAAAACATAAGCCCCTTTTCTCTTCCTCACTTCCATGGCTTGACCTAAGAAGATCCAGATACTTTCTTGTTTGAGTTTGCTGTCTTATGCAGAACTTATGATTACACCAATGATGATCAAAAGTTGAAATTATTCCCATCTACTCTCAAGGATGTAGCTCTGCACTGGTTCATGGGTTTACTTGGGGATATCATCACCACCTAGGCTCAGATATAGCAAGCTTTCACCAAAAAGTATCGGTAATACTATAGGTCCAAAGACACTAAAGAGGAAATTTCTAGAATGACCTTAGGGTATGATGATCCTTAGAAGATTATGAGGAAAGATTCTAGCTTAGCTACAAAATGACCAGGTGCACACTTGATCGTGAGTCACTGAAGCTAGTCCTAGTCAGGGGGGTCAGGGAAGATCTTCTCATTACCCTAAACTTTCTAGTAGGAGGGGACATCTACCAGCTACCCTATGAATATATCAAGACTGTCTTTAAGAACCATTCTAGGGAAGCTAGGAAAAAGGGTGGGGGTAGTCATGTTGGGTTGTGTAGCAGGGGGGCTCACAGGGGGTTTGAAGTGTACCTGTAACCCCACTTTATGGGGTCCATTGGACCCTATGTTAGGTTGGGCAGACCGACCTATGGTTTTGTGCATGATTTTCACACATGTTTTTTGGACGCGATGGTTTTCGGTCCATGGTATTGGATGCGATGGTTTTCGGTCCATGGTATTGGATGCGATGGTTTTTGGTCCATGGTATTGGATGCTTCGACATGTATAAATATGTATTACAACATTGAAAGGAACATAATGAAAATTCAAGTTGGTAGTCTCAGTTTTGGGATCCAGGGGAAACTCTCTATGTATATGTGCTTTATGTGTTATGATCTCGCATTGTTTATTTTCTGTGTTTTAGAATTTGTATGTAGGTAATTTCTGTACAGGGCTAAAACCTACATTTGGTATCAGAGCAATTTTGGCTTCAAGGGGACGATTTTGTCATTGAGAGGTTTCGCTCGGGTCTGTGGTAGACCCTGTTCAGTGGGAGATATGCGAGATCGATTCTGGTGGTGAAAGAAGATGGCAAGCAGTGGAAAGATAGAGATTGAGAAATTTAATGGTCAAAGTTTTGAGTTGTGGAAACTCAATATGGAGGATCTGTTGGTGGATAAAGATCAGTGGATC
>APFE031230357.1:35451-53736 GCA_000404065.3 Pinus taeda
TAACCCCACTTTATGGGGTCTGGGGTGGCGCCCCATAAAATTTTGGTTTTGGACCCTATGTTAGGTTGGGCGGACCCACCTATGGTTTTGTGCATGATTTCCGTACATGTTTTTTGGACATGATGGTTTTCAGTCCATGGTATTAGACGTGATGGTTTTCAGTCCATGGTATTGGATGCTTCAGCATGTATAAATAGGTATTATGACATTGAAAGGAACATAATGTAAAATCACGCTGGTAGTCTCGGTTTTGGGATCCAGGGGAAACTCTTTGTGTATATGTGTTACGTTCTCGCATTGTTTATTTTGTGTGTTTTAGAATTCATATGCAGGTAATTTCAGTACAGGGTTAAAACCTACAAGTCAACCAGTGGCTAGCTCATCCTCTTCCAACACATCTATAAAAGGTTAAATTGGAAATATGTTGGAAGATTTCAAGAGCTACAGATGTAAACTATGCACAACAAGAGAAAGCAGGAGGAAGTAGAGAGAGAATTATCCATGTTCTGCCTGAGATGCAAAAGGAGGAACCTTAGGAATGAATGTCCATTAATCCTTATAGAAATTTGCTCGGTCTATGAAGAAAACCACTCCACAGACAAGTGCCCTTCTCTACTTGGACTAAAAGCTGTGAATCAGGGAACTGAAGGGGTGACTAAACAAATCTGCTACGTAAATCAAAGGAGGCCTCATGGGCCTTGACCGTACCAACAGGGCATGCAAGGGTCATCCAAAGAATATTACAACCCTAACCAAAATAAATCCATTCCCTCTTTGTTACCCCCTGCTCATCCCTCCTAGTATACACCTTATCCTTCTCGTTTTTCACCTCAATACCATTCCCAACCGATCAACTAGCCATTTCAGCCATATACTCCTCCACAACCTCAGTGGAATGCACCACGCCAAGGGTGGAGGCCCACATACAACAATGCTCCAACTTTATTTCCTTCACCTCCTACTTAACCACAAATTTTACACTTTGCTCCACCTAAACAACCTCAGATGCCTGCCTAGCCAAATCCGAACCCAAACAACAGACATGCACAATAGGTCTATAGTGGAGAGACATCCTATCCTGCTTATGATGTGGAAATTTAGGAAATTAACCCGAGATCTAGGAGAGTACTCTAAGAAAACCAACCTCCATCTCCACTGAGGGAGAGTGAGGAGGAAAGAGAGGAAAGTATGCCTAGTGTAAATCCACCACCCTTTCCTGAAAGATTAACTCATCAAGTCCAGCCTACCCTAGAAGAGAATGAACTTCTGGGTGAATTCAAAAAACTATGTGTCAAAATTCCACTTCTCCAAGCCAATAAGGATGTACCTATTTACAATAAACTGATTAAAGAGAAGTGTTTCAAACATCCAGGGAGGCAAAAAAGAGACACCCCTACCATTAATGTCATTGGACAACTATTCGAATTAATGCTAGGGCAGGTAATTTACCTAAAGTATTTAGACCCTGGAAGCCCTGTAGTAGATGTGCATATCAATGGAACCATTGTCCCACACACCTTGATTGATCTTGGGGATGCCATTAATGTGATGACTAAGGACACCATGTTCAAGCTAAATCTTTAGGGTTCATTAGGAAATACCACAATAGTCTTGCAGTTTGTAGAAAGTTCCACAGTAGCCCTTGAGGGGATTGTTGAGGATGTGATGGTCTCCATTGACTCCTGGGAGTACCTTGCAGACTTTCTAGTTCTCTAGCCGAAGGTCAAGCTTAATGGTTATCCTCTCATACTTGGGAGGCCATGACTAGCCATTGCCAATGCCTACATCAGCTGCAGGGCTAGAAACATGACTATAAAAAATGGGCATCTATCCAAGCAGTTGGTCTTGTACCCTCCTGCTCAATCATCCTTTGAACATGGTTTACCTTTATCGCTAGAAGAGGAGGAAGAAGATGAAGTATACTTAGCCAAACCTTATACCCTAGAAACTGCCATGGAGGAAGACAACCGGATGAAGATGATTTGATTGAACACATACTCTAAAATCCAACTCCCAACACCTTGTCCTTAGAAGAAGTAGTGAAGGAAACCAATAGAAACCATCAGATTGATATATGCTTAGCTGATTCAAACCCTACTCGTGTCAAGACAATAGAATTCGGCCCTGAAATAACTTTGAAAATCAACCCCTCTCTTTCTGTACACTAAGAAGAACAATTATGTAACATGCTAAGGGAACATTTTGATGCCTTTGCTTGGAGCTACAACGAAATGAAGGGAGTGCACCCCTCAGTGTGTACTCACCAGATTTATATTGAAGAAGGTTGTAAACGGGTTTGACAACCCCAAAGGAGAATGAATCTAGCTCTCAAGGATATAGCCAAAGAAGAACTGCAAAAGCTACTAGATGCATGATTCATTTATCCTATCTCGGACAGTGAGTGGGTTTCTCCTTTGGTGTTGGTTCCCAAGAAAAATGGGAAGTGGAGGATTTGTGTTGATTACAGAGAGTTAAACAAAGAAGCAAATAAGGACCATTTCCCTCTACCTTTCATTGACCAAGTGTTAGATCTCTTTACAGGGAAAAAATTCTTCTCCTTGTTAGATGGGTTCAACAGATACAATCAAATCAAGATTAGCCCAGAGGAGGAGGATAAAACCACCTTCACCTTTCCTTGGGGTACTTTCACTTATAGGGTCCTTCCTTTTGGCCTATGCAAAACCCCTGCCACTTTCCAGAGGGAAGTCCTAAGTATCTTTGCCGAGATAGTCCATGATGTAGTGGAAATTTATATGGATGAATTTACATCCTATGGGTGTGATTTCTAGGAGGCTCTCTCCAACTTGGGTAAGGTGATGAACAAATGCATTGAAATGAACTCTTCCCTTAGTCTTGAAAATGTGAGTTCTTGATGACTGTAGGCACTGTTCTAGGTCATGCAATATCACAGAAAGGACTGTAGGTTGACCCAAATAAGATAGCCATAATTCAAGGGGTCCCAACTCTGCAAAAATAGAGGGATGTCAGAAGTTTTCTAGGTTTAGACGGATACTATAGGAGATTTATAAAAGACTTCATTTAATTAGCTTCTCCTTTATTTATGTTATTGGCCAAAGACTCCAAATTAGCTTCTCCTTTATTTTTATGGTTAGAAAGCTATCAAGAAGCCTTGGACACCCTAAAGGATAAGTTGACTACTGCACCTATTCTCCGAGGCCCAAATTGGGCTCTTCCTTTCCATATACATGCCGATGCCTCTCACAAAGCTATAGGAGTAGCTCTAGGCCAGATAGATGACAAGATACCTTATGCCATTTTACTTCATCTGTAAGAATCTGTCAAAATCCGAGTTGAACTACAGAATGAATGAAAAAGAGCTCCTAGATGTTGTGCATTCATTGAATAAATTTAGACATTACATTACTAGTTACCAAACATTCACAAACTCATGCAATTTACTAAAGCATAGGACAATAATCTACTTCTACTTTCAACTAGTGGAAGCCAATAGATCGATGAAAACAATATGAACAAGAAGAAGATAAATTAATGGCACATAACAGAAGATGTATATGGGGAAAGCCACTGCTCAAAACTTCGCTATCTGTATTGCATGTCTCATAAATAGGAGTGAAGATACAAAGCTTGTTCTCACTAGAACAATTCTGCACAAGCATGCTCAACTCTCTCAGCTCACAAGCTAGCTCAAGCCAAATCCTCCGCTTATTCAGTAACTCTCCAAGCCCCTAATATCTTGAGTAATTCCTAGGATGAATAGTCCGTATTTAAAGGGAGTTCATGCTTCCAAACTTGCGTACTCCAAACATAGTTCCTTCTCTGATTGCATGCACGATATTTACAACTTAGTAAATCATACAATTGATAGAATATTGTCCCTTCACTCTAGTCTGAATTGGGTCTTTTTCAGAATCGACATGCATGAGTTTATGATGAGGGAATCTTCAATTAACTAGAGTGACACTTGTGGATGCGCTAGTGCACCAACTGAATGTTAACTCTCTATTAGTTCTTCAAACTGTTTGGAACTAATTTAACTGAACATAACTCAGGAAACTGAGTGATCTAATTACAAATCACAATTAAACTCATCTTGGACCCCTAAAACTTAGGGAGAAAATATACATGACTTCAGAAAGACTTCCAACTTGAAATTCCTAAGCTAATTAAGCCAATTAAACTTAATTACCTATTTACAAGTTGCTATGGGAATAGAATTCGATTTTAATTTTCAATTTAATTCAAGGACAAATTCAACTGGAATTTTTTGTTGCCATTTGTCAACATTATTAACTTCACTTAATGAATCACACATATATGTACCAACAACTTATTAGATTATCCATGCATAAACATATAAGAAGCTAAATGATAAACCATGTGAGCAACATAAACAATAAACAATGCACATAATCACATCGTCACACATGAGACACAATATTTATAGTGGAAACCCTTCCAGAAGAAAAACCACCCTTGTTGCTACTGCTCTGCTTTGAATTTCTATTATGTCAAACAATTGATCTTTTACATAGTGTGTTGGATCCCATCATGATGGAGACTCGACCTCATATACAAATTCCAACTCCGATCAGCTAGGAGACTCGAAACTATTGATAAGTTGGAAGACTTTGTTCTCTACAGATCTACGGACTACCATCCCCTGAAGGCCACCACACTCAACGATCCTCGCCCAATTACTACTGAGCTATCAATTGACTCTATAGATTATGATATGTTGGTCACCACCATGATCAATGAGCATCGCTTAGTTTCTGTCGAACTATCCAACCACTATTGGATAAGAAACTTGTTCCTCTGTTGAAGCTTCACTATAACTACTACTCTCTCATGAAGTTATTGATCCTCTACCACTATGAAGACCTTGTTTCATGCATTTTAAAACTAGATCCCATGACACTATGCTCAACTAGAAATCAAATCTACATACATGCCCTCAACAACAAGATCTCACCATCAAATCAATATAAAACAAAATGCACAAAGATGTGCTCTCTAATACAAAATTGTGGCCACAGAAATTTGATATCAAACCCTCACATTAAAATGTAATTAATGCATACAACAATTAGCAACATACAACACTAAGGCTATGCACCAAAAGTAATAACATATCCTTCAAAAAAAAGTGTGAGAGTCTCCACAAAACTTCTATCCAACAACATACACCACCCTCCAATCATATCTAACTAGCAACTCCAATTCTGATCTATACTAAATCATGCTCCATATCTAGCCACTATTTAGTCAATAACACTCATAGATTGAAGCATCTATGCTCTCCACTAGGTCTGAAGCATGCACTACCTCTCTGTAACCCTCTCACTCACATCCATCAATCATTAATCAGTCCTCAACTCCAAGATCAAGTATATAAAACCTGTAGGGCGAATACGATCTTCGATTTAGGATCAATAGTGCACAAATTAGACCAAATCAATCCACTAAAGTAACTGCCAGTGCACTAAATGCATTCACATCATGAGAGGACCTTTTCAAACCATTCTTGACCTTTTTCACTTTTTCTGGAAACCTCTAGGAATTTCCAAGCTAAATTGCTTTCGATCACTGCGAGGAATGAGAAGGAAATCTCGTGAAATCCTAGAGTCACTCCCTTGAAACTCTCTGAACATGACTGGGGCTATAAATTCTCCCATAATCTTGCCTCCATGCGATTGGAGCATTTCAACTGCTCCCATAGGTCTTTGTGCATGTGATCATGGATAAGGAAGAGGAAAACCATCATGTCTTTAGCTCAAAAACTCTACCACCTATTGGATCACCTTCCCCTGCATATGTACTAGCCGCCAAACCTCTGACATAGCCTTTGAAAAATATGCAAGTATGCCAAACATTCCTCTCAAGTATCACTGCCAAGTTTACCTAAACGGGCCAACAAACAAGGTTGACAAGAGTGCCAACAAGTCCTCCAGTCTCCATCAGACCTCTAAACAAGCTGAAACACATATTAAAGGACCCACAATCCTCTATGGCACCTTTGCAACATTAGAATCATCATCATGAAGTCATCAGATTGTAACAATTCATCTCCATGAAGCATAAGTATGAAGACCTAGATGAATACCTAGTTGACAACTCAACTAGTGTGCTATCAACCATCACTAACACATGTATATCTACATCATGTATCTGTAGCAACACTATCAACCAAACCAATGACATCACTGACAATCATGAATGTACCATCAAGTGTTCCATCATAGGACCAACATCAAAGCCAACACATACTAAAAAACACCATGGTCCATCAATCTGCATCATCATGAGGTTGACATAAGTGCATGACCTCAAGAGTTGACAAAAATGCCAACCAATAGGACCACTAAGTCAACATCCATCACACATGCATATGCAAGTATGACCATGACCATGACCTGTTGACATTAATGCCAACAAACCCCCCCTTTGGCATTGATGTTAACCTCATCAACATGTGAGGCTGATCTCTATCCATCCAAACTCTCTCCTAATTATCTCCCCCTTCAACATCAATGACAAAGGGTAAACTCCATAGGAATAGAAAATAAGACTGAAGCATAAGCACTGGAGTAATACATCTCTACATGGCTGAAATATAGTGCATCAAATATCATCCAAGCCTCCATATAAGCAACAATAAACATATATACCATTCAACATTCAAAGCAGAATACCAACCAACAACTGCTAGTAGAAAGAAGCATCATGCCAACACAAGGAAACCATCATCAACATATGAAACATCATCATAAAATGTGCAACTATGAGCAACATCAAATATATGCATCAATATGCACATACATGTCAATCCATTACTCCTCATAACAACATCACATGAGCATCATCATAAAATGCAATAGCATCCACATGAGGCAACCACACAATCTCCCCCATAATACATAGTAGCACCCCACTGTCATAACATAGTATAAGGCATAACATGGACTCCTCAAAGCATACCATAATGCCAACACAGTATGGCTGAAGTAATAAGAGAAAACAATGCTTCCCCTGAACACATGCCATCTCTAGGTTGTAGAGATACCAACTTTTGGGATGAAATGGCCACTTCCACTGCAAACAATGCTTCCTTTGATAGATAAAAGGACCATATGGACTGAGAATCCACATTACCATGACTCAAGTGACATATACAATGAAAAATACACGGTTGTAGTAGCAATACAAGACCTCATACATACTCTCATATGACCATAACATGACCTCATGACTCATGGCTATATGACCCAAAAGATAGTACAATACAAGTACATGGCTCCATGAACATTATATATGAATAAATCAATGAAATACATAGCTTCCATGATAATATCATATGGACCAATGACTAAAATACATAATACATCATCATTTGCCCATACATGTGGCTGCAAAATGACTCAATATGACTCCTCCAAAAGAAGCTTATTGCCATGATGACTCATCATAATATTGATTTGACTCAATACCATCATAAAATTTAACAATATTAAATACATGGTTGTAGTAAGCATCATACAACAAATCATACATGGTTGTTCCATGTCACAAGTCGTCTCAAAACATTATGGATTCATGATCTCAATCTATGCACGACTGCACATATTTTCAACCAGCTGTTAGTGGAAACCAAAAACATATATATGGCTGAAAAATGTGCTCATTTTCACTCATGAATACATATGTAAATATGCCACCAAAAGACAATGTGAAAATAATGAAGAAAATGCTGAATATCACATGTAAATCCATACCATGCATAACTCCCCCTGAGCTCAATATACCTCCAATAAGGCAGGCTGATCCTATGGACCTGAAAGTGCATGAAGGTTGAAATGAACTCATCAATGCTGCTCCCCCTGATGTTGTGCACCTCTCATGATATGTATTCCTCTATAAGTATGCATGAATAATCACAGAATGCAAGGGGGAATGCTCCTCACTAGTTGAAGCATTGAAGCTCCTTCTTCCTCCACATGGTTTTGGGCTGCTTCTTCTTCTCTTTGATCTACTTCTTCTCTTCCTTCTCTTGCTTCCTTTCTTGCTTCAATTGCTTTGAGCTAGATCCTCTTTGTTTTTGCTTCCTTTGACAGTTTTGCCTTGAGTAATGGGGCAACAAACAATCTCTTTCCATATGGCCAAATCTATGGAAAATATAGCACCCCACATGGTTAAGAGGATAAAATGTTCAACTATTCATGCCAGGTCTAAATCATGCATGAAATGTGCTTCTCCTCCATTGGTGAGATCTGCAATCATATTCCTTATGGCCAAATAGGTGACATGAGTAACAATAACCATAAAAATCATGATTATACCCGAAGGCCAATCTCCTTGGTTGTTGATATTGCTGGAATCTCTGCTGATGTGGTCTATATGATATGCTCTAGCAATTTGCTGTAACATGCCCAAACTTGCGACATATATACCATTATATGTCATGCATCAAAGGAATGAAATGAATTTGATTCCTTTGAATTATAATGAAGCTCCCATGATAATCTCTAGGAGAAAATGATCTTCTGAATGTAGGAGCTCCTTGAGATTTCCTTCTCTGCTGCTGGTTTTTCTACTTGATCTACTGTTGGTTATTTTGATTGCTAACTAGTTGCTAGATCTGCTTCTTATTTCCTTGGATCTGACTTTTTTCTAATAGTGTTGTTTGCTACAAGTTTCTTGGATTCTTCTTTGGCGTTCTTACTTGCATGTAAACTAGATTCACCCTTTTGAAATCCAAGACCAGTTTTATCCAATGGTGATCTTTGTATCTCAAGCAATATATCCAAGGCAATAATACTCTTCTTCATCTTCCACTGCTTTCTCAAGGAAACCACTTTTGCTTCTAATTTCTCAACTTATTCTACCTTCACTTGGTACTTCTTTCTCATACCTTCCTCAAATTTTTATGCTTAAACCAACTTAATATTTAACCTCACAAACTCTTCCTTGATCTTGGCCTCCTTATCATCACAGACTTGCAACAATTTTTCTTGATCCTTGCATGCTGCTGTTAGTCTAGAAATCTCATATCTAAGACTCTTAATATCATTCTCATCTTCATTATGTGCTTCAACATGATCAAAATCTGAATCGTCAAAATTATAACTCAAAATGAAATCATTAATATTTTTACCTTTGGCTTGAATATTTTTTGATTACTTCTCATCATCTGTTGAATCATGTGCATTGGAAGAATGAGACTCTTGTGGCTGAGATTCTTGTTTCTAGAGGCTCTTCTTTTTGTTTTTCTTCTTATTTCTCTTCTTCTCATTTTCAATATTCTTGTTGGTACCATCACGAAATATGGATTCTAGCTTGTCCCACATCTATTTGGCATGTTTCAAAACCACTAGCCTCTTCATATCATCATCATGAATATTCTTGTAGATTATGCACTGTGCTTGACCATCTCGCTGTAAAAAAATTTCTGCAATTGGGCCTTTCCCACAACCTTCACATACAACTATCCAAATATTAGATCCACAAGATAATAACTGAGATTTAAAATTTTTGTGCCATACATTGTAATTTGCAGCAGTGAGTACAACCATTCTAATTTTTTTTTTCAATTTTTTGCTAACAAACTCCAGATCTACTCTTCAATGATCAAGCTGCAACCAAGAGCCCTGCTTTAATACCAATTGTTGGAAACCTTTGAGAACTATTGAGAGGGGAAGTGGGGGGGGGGGGGGGGTGTGGGGTGGGGTGTGAATCATTAGTGTGATCTATATATGATATTTTCCTTTTATTAACTTCACTTACTGAATCACACATATATGCACCAACAAATCATTAGATTATCCATGCATAAACATATAAGGAGCTAAATCATAAACCATGTGAGCAACATAAACAATAAACAATGCACACAATCACACCATCACACATTCATATGACAAGTATGACCATGACCATGACCTATTGACATCAATTCCAACATAATAATTCCAACAACCAGTTGAAAATGAAACCTATTAAAGTAAAATACTGCCTTCAAGCAAACCTTGGCTTCTTCTTACCATATGAAACTAAAACCCAGTAAAGTAAAAAACTTCCTTGAACTACACTTTTCTTCTTATTCATTTCTATATAAAGAAAGAATAACCATATAAATCACTACCAAACTTGGCTTATATGCAACAAGAGTCATCTTATTTTTTTCTATACAGGAGAGGCCAAAGGATAGTGATATCTGAAAACCGACAAATTTTAAATTTATAGGAAATTTGTGGGTGTATTTTGCATATTTGTACCATTAAAAATTGTTCTAATTGATTGAAAGAACATCTTACAATGGCAGAAGAAAAAAAGAGCATTCGATTTTGTGAGAGCATCAACTTCCCATAATAAGCTCCAACCTATTTGTAAGTGCATCTCAATCTCTTTTCCATGGGCAATTGATATTATTGTAGTTGGGTCTGCCCTTAACTTAGCTAAGACAATGAAGCAATATAGTTTTCCACAATGTCATTGAACTAGAACAATTCAAATGTTCTATATTGCACTTGTCTCATCTTCTTGGAAATTTGTATTCATTGACCTAACAAGATATGGAGCATGAAATTATATTTTTGCATTGTTGATGAATTCTTGATACTATGTCTATTGGTGTTCACCAAACATATAACTTATATGGTTTTTCTAGTTTATGAGTAGACTAGTTCATCAATCATCTAACTTATATGGTTGTGCTAGTTTATGACTAGTTTGGAAGGGGAACATTTTTTATATCAATGTGATGGCTTTTATCTAATTGGGAATCTTAGCACATGTGTCTTTGTTTAATCTAGGAACTAGGGAACCTCACAACTACAAATGGTGGATAGAACTTGTTCACTATGATACCCCTTACAATGCATCCCCAATTGAAAATTAAACTATACCTATACAAAGTTTTAAAATTCACCCATTGAGAGACCCATCCCTTCAAATGGTTAATAATAATTACATCAATTTTATGGTTAAAATTTAGGCTTTTGTTTATTGAAAGTATTGTTTTTTTATTGTTTTATGATAAATTGTTATCCACTTATTTTATTCTTTAAAACACTTTTTTGTCCATCATCTAATTGTCATTATTTAATTTTAATTTGATAGCCATGAGAATCAATGGTTGAGCCAATATCACAACTAACCCTTGTTATGTAGGCCCTAATTATATTTTGACCCCCTAAACTCTGATATATAAAAGGAGGTCATGTCATTTGAATCATCCAATAAATTTTCATTTATGTGATGTAAAGGGAGGTTTCCCCCTCAAAGTGGCTTATTAACAAGTCGTTACTCTATCTTTTCTTATGTTTCTGCGTTATTTTGATATGGATACATAACACACTCACTTTATGATCGAAGTCCCAAAGAACTCATTTTTCATCATTTTTACACTTGGTCATATTGCATATATATGATAAAACTAGACCTCCTTTGTGTCGTCTCATAAGTTTGAAGTTCCACTAGTTTGTAGTACATGCATCATCAACATACTCTATTTCAACACTTTCCATTTTTATGACTTCTAGGAATGTGCCCTACATGTCATCACCCATGTTATTCATCTACATGTCATCTATTTCATTCATCCACATGTCACCCATGTCATCACCCATGTGTCATTCTTCTCACGTCAACCCTAAGAAAAAAACACCCTTTTCAAGGGTCATTGAAGTATCCAATCCAATATGATCTCATGTGGCATGCACAATCACATCTCATGGGTGACATATCTCCTTTTTCTCTTCCCTATATGGACAATTAACGTGATCCCTAAATTAATCAAGTGATTTGGATACCTAAAAGCTGGTTTTCATTTGGTAGTAAGACATGACGTGTCTCGCATTTAGCTAGGTTTCCTCTCGTGTGTCAGCTTTCTTTCTAAGGTAAGGGCATTTCAACTGTTTCCTAAGACTAAACATGCACATTTGGAAAGTGAGCAAAGAACATATTAAATTTGTTTGTCGAATATGGGGTATGGTTGAACAATTGAGAAGTATCTAATGGAATATTTTCTCTCAAGTGAAGACTTTACTTGAGAAAGATTAGGATAAGGATTGTGTGACATGATTGGTCTTAGAAGTATCTAAAGTAATATTAATTAGTATTAGGAAATTAAGAATCATCTAAACGAATAATTTCTCTCAAGTGAAGAATATGCATAAAAAATATTGCGATAAGGATTACATAACATGATTGATCCTAGAATCTTTATCTCTAATCTCTAAATTTCCTATTGACTCCCGTTGTATTTCGTTCCTTAATTTCCCTTCAAGTCTAATCAATGTTTATGATACTACAAATATTTCCACCTTTTTTAAGTCCACAAATATCAGCTCAAGATGACAAGCCAACATAAACAAACTGTGCCCAACCCAAAATCCCTCTTGTTAAGCCTATGAGAAAATTTAAGTGGTGGAATTGGTATTCCAACATAATGGAAAGGAATGGGAGGATGTGGAAACTCAATTATATCCCCTTGACTTTGTAAATGAGTTGTGGGAGACTATCACCTCACCTAGAGCCAAAAAATCCATTTTTGCATGTTTTTTTCAACAAATAATATGCATCTTGAAACAATGCATCCAATTGTATATAATTTGGGATATATATGATTGGGAATACACCATTTAAAGCCAACAATGTATATTTTTACCAAAAACATCTGATACACTTGCACAAGGTGCATATTTTTTTAGCATGGAGGGGTATTTTCCCTAGAATTTGTATGGATTTGAGAAGTCTTTCATAGAAAAAGAGATATTCATAAGCATAATCTAGTGTAGTTGAGTCAATCAAAAATGGGGGAAGGGAATGCCCACTAAACTTTAGGTATTTTTGAGGAATCATCAATTAAAGTCACATTGATAGCCAATGGAATCAACATCCAAATTTCCCTATCTTAACTGATTCCTTGTTCATGGTATTTATGCTAATATTAAACTTTAACTACTATGGTTCAATAGGTCGTATAAATAAAGGACCTCAAAATTAAATCAACAAACAAAATTCAAGGGTCTTAAGAGCCAACAGGAAATCCAAATTAAGGGAAAAAAGATAAATAGTGGGAGAATATGATGATCAAGAGGTATTAGTAAACGAAAAACTAGCTAAAGACCAAGAATGAAATAATTCATTGATCGACACAACTTCACCAAGGCCATAGAACAAATACCTGAGCTCACGACCTGCTAGCATGACAAAATATGTGTCAACAAAAAATTAGTCATCACTTCCATGACTAAGATATGCAACTGATCCTAACATGCCAAGGATTCCACGTGCCTAAAATGTGAAGCACAACTACCTAAATTTAGCGAGTAAAGGTTGTTCTAACAAGTACATGTTAGATGTACGCATCAAATTAAGTTTCCTAATTAGACCTTCTTAGATTTAGGGGGTATGTGATTTTTTTTGTAATACTATATATATGTATGTTCCCCATAGACAAGGGGTTGGGGAATTTTCTATTCAAGGGGATTTAAGTATGTTGCAATAATTATTTCTTCTCCATACTTAATACTGAGAATCCAATTTCTTGGCCAAATTTTGCACTTGAATTCTGCCTATCTCTTATATTATTTTATGGATAATACATGTTTCTTATGTATTCATATATTAGTTTAGTTTTCTTTCCTTTCTATTTATTGGACTCATTGTTCTGTTTAAGAGGTTTTCATGTTAGCATGAAAAATGCTTTAGACTTGTTAGCACAACCTATAGTAATAAACCATTGTTGGCCCATAATTAAAACCTTAGAAGTGACACGCCTTGGATCAATGAGTATTTGATGACTAGACCAACTTTTGTTTTGAAACCATTGCTCGAGATATGTCCAAAGAAACTAAGTGCATGAGGTAGTTATATCAAGAAAATAGGTACATGCATTTACAAGGGAAATTTCTGTAGCTCCTATAGAAGCCCATACTAAGCCACGAGTTAGGATCTACTGCATGTAGGAAACAACAAAAGCACAAAGGTAGAAGTTAGACTTGCTTTCATATATGTGTATGTCGATATTTCTTGGCACATGATCTCTCATACCAACAAATCCTCTTGTAACCTTGTATTTTTATAAACAAATCCAATGGGAAATGGGCTAAAAGCACTAACATGATGGAAAACTTGTGGCCATCGCCAAAATGAAATATGTTGATAAATATACTATTAGTAATAACAATAGGTGAAAAAAGGATCACATATAGGAAATAACAAGATGACAAAAATAGAGTTGAGAATTACTCGCGTGTATGTATGTTGATATTTCTTGGCACATGATCTCATGTATCAATGTATCCTCCTATAACCCCAATAATTGGATGATTAGGTCTAATGGGAAATGGACCAAAATCATTAGCACACTAGAAAAATTGTAGCTAAGGGCCAAAGGGTAATAGATTGAGAACTATGCTATTAGCAACAACTAAAAGTGAAAAAATTATTACATATAGGCAATAGAAAGAGCATAAAGATATAAGTCGGACTTACTTGCATGCATGCGTATGTTTATATTTCTTTGCACATGATTTCCTAGACCAAAAAATCCTCCTATAACCCTAGTAGTAGGTTGAACAACTCCATTGGGAAATGGACCAAAAGCACTAGCACACTAGAAAACTTGTGGCTATGGGCCAAAAAGCAATAGGTTGATAGCTACGAATTTGGTATCAATCAAAGGTGAAGAAATTATTACATGTAGGCGATACTAAGAGTAGAAAGGTATAATTTAGACTTACTTGCATGTGTATGTTGATATTTTTTGGCACATGATCTTGTGGACCAGCAAATCCTGCTATAACCCAAATAGTTGGTGAATAACTATAATGGAAATGGACCAAAAGCACTAACACTGCAAAATTTGTAACTATGGTCCAAAATGAAATAGGTTGATAAGTATACTATTAGTAACAACTATGCATGAAAAAATAATATTGGAGTGTATACATATTCATCAAGGGTAAAAGTCGTAAATGAAACATGATAGGATTAGACCATAATATAGATGGAGAGATGTATACTACAAGCCTAACATTCACAAAATATTCAACCTACATAAAAATTGACAAACAAAATATTGGTAAAAATCCAAAAAAGTGAAAATTGTAACCAAAGGACACCTTTCAATCAAAGGCCACACAGTCCATACATGAGATTGTCCCATATGCATAAATACCCTATTGTATATGTTCATATACAATAAGACTTCACAACCACAATCTTCAACTTGTGGTCCCATTCATCTATTAAATAAAATATGATCTACAAGTATAAGCCAAGTATACTTCTAAAAAAAAAAACCATATAAAGTACATGTTGGTAACAAGTCTGAATTAGGATTTTTTTTATACAATAGTAGAAAGCCTAATTTTATTAATTACCCTTCCCCTATTCTCAAACCAAATATATAATTAATACCGAAATAACATTCACACATGACTTTCAATAGCTTGAATGCTTGTTTAACAGTTTACAAGTATAAACTTGGAATGGTTATTTTACATATCCATTTATGCATGTGCAACATAACCCACCCTCTGTTCACTATAAAACATTTCAAATATTTATATGTAACAATGCACTATTTCATGCATTCAAACCCAAGCCAACATGTACATATTACTCTTAACCCCAAATTAACTTTCTATTGATGTTGTTATTTATGAATGTTGTCACATTTTCCAATCTCAAAACATATGAGTGAGGTGGAATTGCCTATCCTAAAAATTAAGCATGATGAAAAGGGATTGCGCATAAGACATACCAAATATATTTTGGTGTCAATCGCTCCTTGGACAAGAGGTGGGGTTGTTCTCTCCTTGGATGGGTCTACTCATCTGCGCACTCTCCTTAATGGTAAGTGGGGTCGATCTCATGCAAATGTCAATGGGTTCCTCCTCTGCACACTCTCCATACTAATAGGTTAGGTGGATATGATTCAAATTTTAGTGGGTTTTCCATTGAACACTCTCCTTATTGGGAGATGGGTTCAATCAATATAGAATCCAACTAGTTTGGGGGTGGGTTTATTTGGTCAGAGTATTGGCACAAATGTATTTTATGTTTGAATTTTTGTTTATTTTTTATTTGTTTGTAATATACTTTTTATTTGTATTTGTATAGAATATGTGTTATATAGTTACATATAGCTCCGTTAACCCTTAACCCCCCTAAACCCCTTAATCACTAAATCCACTAACCCCTCAATCCATAACTCCTAACCCCTCACCCTAAATCAATTAGCACATGTTTAATATGGGTTAGGAGATTATAAGTTGGTGGGTTATGAGAGAAATCAAGGTCAATGAATTCTATCCAACCAATGATACATACAAAATGGCATAAAACTGAACAACACATAATTAACCCACATAATAAAATACTTTGATGATAATAAATCATAGAAAATATATAATCACATACCTACTATATTTCATCAATTCAATATTATTTATATTGTTCTTTGTCCAACTCCACATCTATATCATCTAATTTATAATTGATGTGAAAAGCATAAACTATACCTTCTGAAATTTGAACCACTCATTTTAGGTCAAAATTGAGACTAGGGTATGCATTTTACTCTAAGGAAATATTACCTTCAAATTTATATGAAATCCAAAATCGTAGTAGATGAAAGCAACCTCTTGTTCTTCAATTGCATTTTAAATGATATAGGTAAATTTACCATATATATACCTCCATATTACAACTTATAAAACAATTTTTGGAGTTAAAAGGAAGCTTGAGCATGCATTTTAATTTGGTTTCTTAGTACAATTTTAACCTTCCAAATGACAAGGCAAACTTTGCCTCACATCAACTTCTTTTAAACTTGTAATTGCAAAATTAACAACATGAACATGTATAATATGATAAACACACCCTAAACAACTTGGACAACTCAAAACCAAACTAAAATACAACATTGGCTTACTTTTTACAAACATGTTGTGCATTTATATGCTTTTACTAGGCATCTCTTACCTGTTTATGAACAAGATAATTTTATGAATGGTGAGTATTTTTGCATGGTAGAGTTTTTTAAAGTATTTTTGATGGTAATTTATGCTATGATATTTTATGAATGAAATAAATGTTATTGGATAATAATCTCATGTGATGGTTACTTAAGAACTTGAAATATGTCTAATCATTGTTGTTTATTTTGCTTAAAAAGAAAAACGAAATGGTGAATGCTAATTTATATATGATGTTTTTTTTGTGTGCAAAGTTAAAGTTTATAAGAATCATAGAACCTTTAGTTTGTGAACTCATGTGATGAAGTCATAGGGATGTCTTAGAAATAGAGTATCAATAATTCATATATTATTATTGAATATCCATTAAATATCTCTTATATATTGCATATCTTAAACATGAAAGTGTGAGTCAAAATAGTATCGATATTCCATTAATGCCATGTAACAAAATAGTACTAAGTGCCATGTGTTTGTAGAAGTTCATTGACTATGAGTTGGGATTTCGACATCGATCATATTTAACTAAAATTCCGATGAGCTATGAAGCACCAAGGATAAGAAAAACAAAAAAATGATAATTATTTAGTAATTTTCAATGTTTCGATAGATTTTATTCATTCCATCAAAACTACTAGTTGGTATCATGTCCATGGGATGTGTTTACTGTGATATT
This sequence comes from Pinus taeda, assembly GCA_000404065.3. Taxonomy (NCBI): domain Eukaryota; kingdom Viridiplantae; phylum Streptophyta; class Pinopsida; order Pinales; family Pinaceae; genus Pinus; species Pinus taeda. Next base: position 53,095 of record APFE031230357.1, read on the forward strand.
TAATAAACATTAAGAAAAGGCAGTAAACCAATCATTGGCTTACTACTTGCCACATATTTCACCTTAAGAGGCATAATTAAGCCCCAAGATGCCAAATCCACCCATGAGATGCATACTTTGTTGACATGGTAGTGCCATGTGGGTGCTACATGTTGAATCACACTAGAAAGTCATAGGGTATTGGTGGGTCATGAATGGTCACCATGTGCCCTTAACACTTCATCAAATCAAAGTTGAACTTTCCACGATGACTAAGCATTATCGAAAATCCAAAGAATGTTGGGGAACCATGGATAAATAATAATAAAAAAACTGATAATTATTTAGTAATTTCCAAAAGTACTATCCATTTTATCCATATTGTTGAAACTACTCGTCATATTTATACACCATATGTATTAGTTCCTCATAGGAGGATTTCTTGTTCCATGACAACCACAATACAAACCCATTAATGTGAGGGACCTTAGATTCTTCATGATTGCATGTTTCAACTAGAAATATAATATCAATTCCACTCAGATCCAACTCAATCTAGGCCCTTTGATCCATCGAAAACCATAGAAGTTCCATGCAAGAATCCTAAGTGTACCGAATTCCTATTTATTTAATCATTTTGGTCTCCATCCCTAATAATAGTAT
>APFE031230357.1:54116-71051 GCA_000404065.3 Pinus taeda
CTCACACTACGTTACTTTAAAGGAAAATGAGTTTTTAAGATGATAGAAGGATTTTGTCTATTAAGTTAAATAAAATTTTATGGGAGGTCTTCTCTATGGATAGATAATAAAGTAATGCAAGGGAAGAGGTTTGGATGATTTGCGTGTGTGTCTGCGTGCACACACACATTAGAATTTTGAACTCACGAATTAAGATTTTGATTGTATTTAAGGCCCTATTTTAAAGAAAGTATAAATACATGGGTTGGGAACTTTTAAAAGTCTAGTTTGGGTGATAAATATATAAAGATGACATTCTATTTGTTGTTTGTCAATAAAAAATGCATGTTTTGTGGAGTTATCTTTTTGTGTTAAATAGACTATCAAAGAGATATTCATGTTATGTTTTTGGAATTTCTAGAGGTTGATGAGTTCAATGAACCATAATATTGAAATCTTATAATTCACCAATTTCAATTTTTGTGATAAGTTCACTTATCCTATTTTTAGTGCAATAGAACCAAAGAAAAGAAAAGTCTAAGGTTGTTGAGCACCGCTTGTATACATGTCCAAAAAAATTCCCATATTTGCATCGGCAATGTGTCAACAACACCACAAAGATACAATTAAAGGAAATAAAACCCACCTCTAGTTTTTAGAAGACATTTACTACTCATGTGGGTGTTTAATCAAGCAAGTGTAAGCATACATGAGGTTTGAATATAAGTGTCCAAGCGTAACAAATGCAAACATCTATTAATGCCGTGTGTGGCTACTGACCACTCATAGTAAGCAAGGGTGAGCTCTCTTCTAAAATATAAATCATCATTTTTAGTGAGACTTTGTTTTCAAGATTTAAAGTAAGATCCTCTAAAAAAAAATACAAATATTAATTGGTTCTTTTAATGATTTATGATTTATTTTAACAAATGTTTTTTATCCCTTTTAAACATACCTTATTTTATACTTATTGAACATTTTATACTATGTTAAACGTAAATCAAGAATTTTCCAACCATCTTTGTGTTTGAAAAGCGTTATAATTAAAAAAATTAAAACAATGGAGAAATGATTAAATTGAAGTTTAGTTATTGCAAGGACTTGGTGCAAGTAACAAGGTAAGCCAACTATTCCTGGCCTATAGGAAAGATAAAGATAGTGTATTAGAAAGATACAGATGGTGTATTTTGCACTATTTTTTGTTAGTAAGTTAAATATACAAATCTACTTTTTTCTTTAGCAAGTAGTATTTTGCACTGTTTCTGGTTAGCAAGTTAAATAGAAAAATCTACCTTTTCTTTAGTAAGTAGGTAGAAACCTTGCATACATTTATTCATCCATTCATTATTTATTATTATTATTTTCTATTAACTTAATTATAACATCAATATAAATAGAACAATCTCTTGATTTTACCTTTTTAATGAAATGAAATAAACTTAATGCAATATTATGGTAAATTATGTAAAATTTCATAATTATGAAAAAAAAAAACAAACATTACTTTATATTTTTTAAAATGTAACACACAATCCAAATGTATATATTGCTTTTATTTTATAAGCTTTAATGCAACATTATGATAAATTATATAAATTTTGATAAATATGAAAATAAAAAACAACATTACTTTATATTTAAAAAATGTACACAAAATCAAATGTCTATTGCTTTTATTTTTAATTAAAATAATAAAATATATTTTGACATATATTTTTAATGTAATTAAAAATATATACACACAAAATCAAGTATCTATGTTTTTAGTTTAACTTAAATTTCATTATATGTTTTTAATAAATTAGTTATATTTGTGACATATTTTTAATGTAATAAAAATATATACACACAAAATCAAGTATCCATCTTTTTATTTTAACTTAAATTTCATTATTATATGTGTTTTTAATAAATTAGTCATAGTTTTTTGGTTCACATATAATGGTACCATTGTCCAACCATATTTTTTTATAGTTTGTTTTTTCATTTATTTGGGTTTAATTCTATACTATAATAAAGTTAATAAAGTTAGAAGAATAAGTAACCCCACTCACATGATGTCATAGCTCTTATAGTTCTTGTTAAGTCACAGATTATTAATTGAATACATTCTTATTATTATAGTTATAACTAAAAAAGTTTTAATCATAAACCTCCTCCAAATTATTTAAATAATCTTTTTACCGTTCAAAATATTACTTATTACTTATTGCTTTTAATCAAAAACCCTGTCACCAAAATTTTAAAATAATTTTTATTATCACCTTTAGTAAAGCGTCGTTATATATCACATAATATGGAGATAATAAAAGCATCATAATATACACATTCCAAAAATAAATGATGCTTAAAAAAAAGTCAACATCATATATATAATATGCCCTTTTAAGTCTTAATGGGACCTCTATTCAAAAATCTAAATTAGATCGAAGATAATATTAAAAAGATCAACTGATTCATTTTCTAGATCCAATTTCCACTATTATTTGTCACTGAGGTCAATCCCCTCCCCTCTCCTAAACGCCAAATTTTAAAATATTCTTAAAATTTATAATTAATTAACATAAAGATAATTAATTAACATAAAAATGCTCCTACAGAAAAACTCGCTATACTTCCCCCCGAAAAAAGATAAAGATAAACAAATTTTAACAAATAATTTGGAGAGCTTGGGAAGCCTATATATAGACAACCTCTGAACATCCTCTCCTCACTTCAAGCGTTCCATCTATGCATTAAAATTATTACATTGAATTAGGGTCTTTTTTAAGTTGCAGCCTAGCCGTTACAACGACGGGGAGAAATAGTTTATCAGGGTCCATTTGGATCATACTAAGTAACATTATTAGTCGTAAGGTAAGCCTATGATTTTTCTCTCTCTAATCATTCAAACTCTAGAAGAACATTAATTAATTAATTGTGTTGATTTGGAAGATGGATTATTTATGTTGATTTGAAATATTTTGGGATTTGGTGAATAAGAGTGAGTTTAAACAATGGAAGATTAATTATTTATGTCGATTGGGAATATTTTAAGATTTGGTAAATAAGAATGAGTTTATTGTCTAAAGCTTTTGGATACGAACTGTGTAGAATTTTTCATGTGTAGAATTTTTCCGTGGAATGTCTGTGTGATAGGGAAAACCTCTACACAGTTCATACCTGAAATCTTTAGATCTGAAAGCTTCAGGGAAAATTAATAATTATGGAAATGACCTCCACTCTAAAAAAGTATGAGTTTAAACATTTAAATTAGTTTTCTTTTGGATATTAGATTTCAAATTATATAAATTTAATTAAGTTTAACTTTATATACCATGAAAGCCTTGAGGGTTAGCTCAATTGGTTGAGTCCTTGTAGTCAAAGTACCTTTGCTATTGAGAGGTTATGGGTTCATTTCTCTCGATACCCTCATTGTGAGGCTTTCACGATCAGGCTCCTTGGTTGAGCCAACCTGAAGTGATCTATTCAAGTGGATTTGCCTAGTACAAATATTTTTGTTAGCCTCAAGGGTTAGCTCAATTGGTTGAGTTTCCATTGCTAAAGCACCTATCTATTGGGAGCTCATGGGTCAATTGTCCTCTATACCTTTGGAGTTAGGCTCTGCTCATCAAGCCCATCTACTCAGATATTTTCCTCAGGGAAAAAAACTATATACCATAAATTACTTCTTGTTCATCAAATTCCTAAAATTTTAAGTGTATATGCTATAAATATGTATTTACAGACGAATATATATAATAAATATAAAAATATATTATTAATATATAAAGTAATATTATATATATATATATATATATATTTTTACAGAAACGGTTATGAGCTTTCATTAACTGGGCAGCCAAGAGCCACAAATTCGGTTACAAAGACGGGGTAGATTTTCTGCATGACTTTTCAACCAGCGAACTATGCCACCTACTCTTAACAGTCTCTTCTTTTTACATTTAACAAAGTGAGCTTCTGCTGCTAATTTCCCGAGGTGGAAGGTACAAACAAACTGATGTAGAAGGAGACAAAAACATTTCACTTTAGGGAATTGGATCCCAAAGAATTTCATTATCTCTGAGAAGGGAACCGATGTCTAACTAAGTTGCCTTGTTTGCCTCATTGTCTGCTTCTTTATTGTTCGTTCTCAATACATGAAAGTACTTCAGCTTCATAGACTTTGTCATACTTTTGATCCTTGAGATTATCCTTGCAAGCTGCAGGTCTGCTGAGTTGGAATTGTTTGCCAAGGCTTGAAAGACATTTGCCTCCTTGTAGCCTAGTTCTTTGAGGAATTTGGTTCCTTGGAAGAGGGCCATCGCTTCTGCTTGTATGCTTGTGGAGTGGCCTAATCCCCAAGTGAATCTATGCACAACTGTTCTGTTTGGATTTATGATAATACCTCCAGCTCCTGCAGTACCTAGGTTCCCTTTAGCAGGCCCATCAAAGAAAAGAGATGGAAGAGTTTATTTGGACATCCAGATTTGGAATTCGTTTTCGTTTTTCCTGACTTGCCAATCTTTGCAAGGAGTAGGAGAGCTGTTTGCTTTTGGAAATTTGAAGTTGAGAGCCGATCCCAGCTCTATGTCTTGCTGGCTGAAATTTGTGTCGTCCCCTTTATCTTCTAGCCACTCAACTAGCTGACATTTTGCTGCATTGGCCACTAATCTGAAGTCCTGTTCCTTATTTCTAAAAATCCTTCGGTTCCTTTCCAGCCAGACTTGCCAGCTGATGAATTTTCGTAAAGCACTCCATGCTTGTCCTGACTGTTTTATTTTTTGGAGAATAGCCTGGGTATTTGGCCATCCAGCTCGCAAATAATTCTGGGACTGAAGATGGGAAGGTGAATTTATGATTCCAGGAGACTAGAAGTTCCTGTCATATAGAGGTTGTGAATCTGCATTCAATCATGATGTGGAGAGCAGATTCTGAATTTTCCTTACATAGAGAACATCTAGATGGCCCATAGAAGCCCCTTTTCTGAAGCCTATCTTCAGTCAGAATTTTCTGGTGACAGAGGAGCCAGCAGAAGTGATCAACCTTGGGGATTAAAGGAATTCTCCAAATGCCAATCCAGGGAGCAGGGTTGGGAGGCATGTGGGGTCTCTCGAGGCATTTGGCATAGCCCTGGGCTACTGAGTAACCTATTCGACTTGTTCCCCAACCTCTCATGTCATGCTTCTTTTTTTGAGTTGGAGCGAGCCCATGCAAATGCGTGATTAGAGTATTCAAATCATGGTGTAGATTGGATGGAACTGCGAGCTCCTTCCAGCCCAACCACGCGTTTTCCTCCCAAGTTGAAAGATCCCACAGTGAATTTATGTTGGCTTCTGACATCCAACGCTGCAATTCAGTCATGCTCTTTGCTTCTGCCAGCAGGGGTCTATTTAGGATGCTGTCGTTCCAAATGTGTATATGCTTTCCATTGCCTGGTTCCTTATCAACAAACTGGTTTTGTTGATGAACTTGCTGAAAGGGGAGTTATGTTTGTTCTTTGGCTGATCCAGACATCTAGTTCTCGGGCCTCTGAAGTATTTTCTCCACAACGCAATTTGCACCCAGCTAGGATTTTGAGCAATGATTTTCCAAATTATTTTGGCTCCCATGGCTAAGTTTTGGGCACAGAGATCTTTAAAATTCGGACCTCCCTCCTGAAATGGTCTGGTGACTATATCCCAATTTACCAAAGGAATTCTTTTCTTGTTTTGTTTTCCTCCTTTCTAGAAAAAAGTTCTGATTAAATCCTCCATCTTGTTTATGATTCCTATAGGAGCCAGTAGAATTGAGAATTTAAATAGAGGAAGGCTGCTGAGCACTGATTTTATGAGGATTGGTTTCCCAGCTATATTTAACCAGGAGGACCCCTAGGCCTGCAATTTTAATTTAAATTTGTCTAACTGTGACAGCCAGTCTTTACACAATGCCCTTGAATGGAAGATGGGCAATCCCAGATATTTGAAAGAAGACCAAGAGACAGAGATTACAAAACCCAGGTAGCGAGCAATGGAGCTTGCAGATGAGGCAGGAATGTTCCAGCTGTAGATGTGGCATTTGGCATTGTTTAGGACACTGCCCGAGACCTTACAATATTCTTCCAGGACTTCTTTGAATTTGGACGCTGAATGAGGAGTTGCAACCCCCAACAGAAGAGTGTCATCCGCGAAGAGGGCGTGGTTGATGCTTTTGACCCCTCTAGCTATGCACAGGCCAACTATGTCTTGATCTTGTTGTTTTCGTTGTAGATAGAAACTGAGAACAGAGGCCTGAAGAACAAATAGAAGAGGTGACGGGGGGCACCCCTGCCTCAGCCCTCTAGTCGCTTTGAAGAAGTCAGCAACCCTTCCATTCACCAATAGGGCAATCCATGGCTCCGAGATGCAGGCTCTAATCCACTTGATAAAGCTTTGACCGAACCCCATTTTTTGCAAAACCTCAAACAAAAAGCTATGTCTAACACTATCAAAAGCATTTGCAAGATCTAGTTTGATAACCATACCTTTTTCCTTTCGGTGCAGGCTGGAATGGATCACCTCTTGAACTAGCACGAAATTGTCCACCAATTGCCTGCCATGGATAAATCCACCTTGATTATCCGGGATGATTTTGGGCAGAATCCTTTTCAACCTGTTGGCCATCACTTTAGTTATAACTTTGTACCCAATATTGCATAAGGAATTTGGACAAAATTTGCTGAAAGAGTTTGCTCCTTTCTCTTTGGGAATGAGGGCAAGAAAGGCTGAGTTTGTACAACCACCTATCTTCTGGTAGTCTTGAGATTTCTGTATCATTTTGTAGAATTCCTTCTCTACAATCTGCCAACAGGCCTGGAGAAACCTGGGTGTGAAACCGTTTGGTCCCGGGGCCTTATTGGGGTCCATTGCGAAGAGAGCTTCCTTAACTTCCTTTAGCGTGATTTTGGCTTCAAGAGGCTGGTTCATTTTAGAGGTGATAATGTTCGGGACTATGTCCAACAGGGCAGCGTTTGAATCAGCTCCTGATTCTTCTCTATACAGTTGTTCAAAATGATCTGTGGCTGCCTTTTTTATGCTGATAAAATCCTTCAAAACGTGGTTGTCTTCTTTTATTTTGTTGATGGAGTTGCGGCCTTTCCTGGCTTGAGCTTGTTTGTGGAAAAATAAGGAGTTTCCGTCTCCAGATTTGAGCCAGAGGCTCTTGGACTTGAGCCTCCAGTATTCTTCCTCTGCCAGACAGGCCTTGTGGAAGCTTTGCTGAAGTTTGGTCAAATGTAGTTACAGAAGGGGCGACATTCGCAGTGAAGAACCAGTGCCCATACATAGTCTGGGTAGCTACAAGTCCTTGCGGTGACAAAGCATTGGGATAGGGCCAAACATGGACTTTCAACATTGTCACAGGAACAACGGATAAAATTTCGAGTGTATATGCCAACGGATAAAATTTCGAGTGTATATGCTATAAATATGTATTTACAGACAAATTATATAAATATAAAAAATATATAAAATAATATATGAAATATAAATAAATATAAAAATATATATATATAAAGATATATATATTATAATGTAATATGTATATATGTAATATATATATAATATAGTATAATATGTACATGTAGATAAAAGTTAACATATGTTAAAAAATATTAAATAAATATAATAAAACCACACAACACACACACAACACATACACACACACACACACACACACACACACACACACACATATACACACACACACACAAAGGAATTTAGTAAATATTGTTTGGTCAAGTGCAATTATAGAAGGGGCGACATTTGCAGTGAAGAACCAGTGCCCATACACAGTCTGGGAAGCCGCAAGTCCTTGTGGTGACAAAGCATTGGGATAGGGCCAAGCATGGAATTTCAACGTTGTCACAGGAACAACGCAAGCGAGAATCTAGGTTCGTACTAGATGCACCTTCAATGTGAGCTAGTGAGGTAAGTGCAACACTAGTGATTGTGATGGGTTGCTCAATTATCAAGGCTACAGAAGTGTCCCTGTGACTCTTTTTGAATATGAACTCAATCAATATTAGAATCTAGATTTATATGACATCTCTTTGGTTGATGGTTTTAATATTCCTGCCTCCGCAACTCCGTCCAATTTCAATTGCAAAAAAATAGGATGCACTAGCAACATCAATGCCATATGGCCATCAGAATTGAGAGTAACTGATGGGTGCAAAAGTGCTTGTGTTGCTTTCAACAAGCCTAAATGTTGCTGCATGAGCAACCATGAAAACAACTTCGGTCCCAAAAACTATTTAAAACTCAAGGGGCAGTGCCCATAGGCGTACAACTATGCCAAGGACGATGCTACCATCATCTTTACTTGCCCTTTTGGTGCTAATTACAAGTCGTCTTCTGCGGTAATTAACAACATAATATCCTAGTAAAGTAAATATAACTAAATAAAGGAAACTCACTCTATGCCAAGTATGATAGTTTTAGCACCTTCAATGGCCCTTGTGGTACTGATTACTAAACATCACTAGATAAATTCAACTCCCTGTAGTATCATATTCACAATAAGAATGCCCTTGTATTTACCTACCAAGTTTTATACAATATGAAAGAGAGTTAATTTTGAGGTATAGATGAGTTGGGTTTTTTTTTGTGGAGATTAGTCTTCACTAATTCACTAGTTCGAACTTCATGAGAAGGGTTGAGGATGAGAGGGGTTGAAGATAGAAGTCATTTTGGAGAATTACACTTCCCAAATAATATCAAGACTAACCAAACCTCACAAAATCTTGATAATATTATTATATGAACAATAAGTTCTAGAACTCTCACAATAATTACCCTTGATCTCTTTATTCCAAACTTAAACCAAAAGCTATCACACCAATATAATGAAAATTTCCACATTTACACATGATGCCGACATAATTTCCTAGTACCAGATAGCTTAACATTAATTTTTGAGATGGTAAATGAATATAGTTGTTTCTCTAGTTAAAAAAAAAATCTTAAAATATACAAAAAAATTGCTAGCACCACTTTTGTTTACTTCACACTGTTTTTGTTTTAAGAAAAAGAGAATTACGTTTGGGATAGAAAGCCATGAAAATAAAACTTATGATGTTAATTATGTAATGTTCAATGAAACAAATGACAATAGTATAATTAAGTCAAGAGGTTCAGTGAGTTGAGAGGCTTATTTTACAACTCAATATGAGAGTGATGTATAATTCCGTTATAATTGAGTCAAGAGGTTCATTGAGTGGATAGGCTCATTTTATAGCTCAGCATAAGAGTGAAGTGTAATTCCGCTTGTGGTCAACTTAGAGTTAACAATGTCTATTTTAAAATAAAAATAAAATATTATTTAAATTGAAAAATAATGTTGGTTATACTAATAAAAAAATACACATATTTGGTTAGTTTTACTTAAAAATATTATATAACGTAGTCCCACTCTAACTGTGCTTACTTTATTAGTTATTCATATTACATCCCGATACAAAGGGGACATGGTAAAAATATTTCACTCTCACTCAGTTATAAACTAGATCCATTTTAACCCTGGATCTATCAAGCACTTAGAGGGATCAAATATCTCAAGGTACAAACCTTTTTTTGAGTGCAAAACTTGAGGATAGGTTTTCACATTGAGACATTCAATCTCTCTCAGCGCTCGATAGATCCAGGGTTAAAATGGATCTAGGTAGGTTTCAATGGAAAATTTATGGAACATCTAATTATTCTGATCATTTTAAATATTCTAAATATATCTATGATTAATATGGTCATTTTAATTTTAATTTTTTTAGTCACTTAAGTTTATTGAAATGATAAAGACTATTAATAACTTGAATGTTGAAAAATGATGAAATGCAAATTTTGAATGCAAAGTGACAATGTAATAGTTTTGAATGATAGAAAACGCAAATAATAAGAATGTAGTAAATTACAAATAGTCTTCATTATGATCAGTCTCAAACTATTTCATTCTATTGTTCTTATTGTCACACATGTTAGTCTTGTCATTTATTACTATAGATCATATGAAAATGGCGGTTGAAATCATAGACCATTCAAATCTTTAGTTAGGGTTATTGTAGTAAATGTCATACCTTGTCTCTCTTGCTCTCCAATATTAATAATAGTTTTTTAAAAAGTCAATAATTGTGACTTATGAAGTGTTAAACCCCAAATAAGTTTTAATGGTAGTTGTTTTCTATTACCTCATTTGAATGCAAAGTGACTAACAATGTCGAATGATGGAAAATGAGAATAATAAAATTGTAGTCAATTACAAATAGTTTACAGTTTCAAGAAGAAACGATTTAAGGTAAGCGAACATTTTATTTAAGATGAAAGCTCAAGTATTTTAATTATGGTTGAATTATTGTAACACAAAAATCAATGCACGACATCAATACTTTTTTTTGTACTTACACTGGAATCTGTTAAATACACACATGGCATCAGTAAAATATGAATGATAATCATGAGAGTACATTTATTATTAATAAATGATATACATTTATAGTACATGTTGTGACCCTTGGATTCATATTCCAAGTGGTCTCTTGGACTCCTTTTGGCTATTCAGCTTCCACACCAGCCCTTAGGGGATTAGGTGTCCAACATTCTCCCCCTTTATTCAAAGGGTTATGTATGAGTCCAAGAAGAGAGCTGTAATACAAAACATGCAAAAATGCATGGCAGAACTAGGCTGAACGTGCTCTCTGAAATGTTGGTATAAGGGCGGTGGTTTAAGGATGACCACCAACACTGGAATGCTTAGTGCAGTTCCTAGAACTCTTCCAAGTCTGGTATGAAGCTCAAGTATTTTGCTAGAGGAAGTGCTTCTGATGTTTTGAAAAGGGAAACCTTCAACCATGAAAGGGAGGTCTCACCCCACACAAAAGGGAGAACTTCAACCTAAAAAGGGAAGTCTCAACCTGTGATGGTTTAAGGATTACCACCAGCTTTGGAATGCTTAATGCAATTCCTGAAACTCTTCCAAAACTGGCAAGAAGCTAAAGTCTTATGCTAGAGGAAGTGTCCCCAATTATTTGAAGAGGTATCACCGACTGAAGGCATGCTTAGGGGCATATTTGTCTTGGCTACAACTCTAAATATGGTGTGGCAGGTTTTGGCTCAGGCTCGCTTGATGTGGCTTTGAAGCTTGTAAATGACCATCATTTCCCCCTTGTCAGATATAAGGTGAGATGATGGAGAAAACTCAACTGTAAGACTGTTCAATACTCTTGAACAAGTTCTGACATGTGATTGAAATATCTTCTTGGCTGTGGATGCCCATTGCCAAGAAGCTATCCATCCAAGATGAATCTTTGCTCTTGTAGGAGGTTTGTTTCTGAAGCATCTGCTTGAAGAATGACTAGTTTTATGACAGTGTTTACATGGATGAAGATCAAAACAGTGATCTTTCAGATGGCCAACTTGATCACAGTGTTGGCATTTCATAATTTGTTGTTGTTGCTGTTGTTGTGGAAGAGGGGTAGAATCTGGAATAACTGGAGGTGAACTATCATGAGGAGCAGGTGAAGATGAATCGTCCTGAAGAAATCCAACACTTTTAAATTAGATTGGTTTGGAGTAGTCTGGAATATGAAAGGACACGTCCTTGTCATATCCAAGACTAGTTCTGTGCTTGTTGTGGACAAGCTCTTTCCAAGGTCTGATGACTGACTTGGGAAGTGTAGACTAAATTTCTGCATCTACATGTACAACTGCTATTTTATTGGGCACTCGATCTGAATCAATTGTAACATTATTGTCTTGCTGTTTATGGGTCTGTTTCATTGTTTTGAATAGAAACAGGTTCAGAATGATGACTCCATTGTTGTAATTATGCTCACTGTAGCTGAGAATCAAGGTGCAAAAAATCAATGTTTTCCTGTGCATTTTGTAGACAAGTTTGGATGTCAAAGAGAGTGTCTTTGTTGACCTTCACTGTGTCTTCAACAGTAGAAAAAATTAATGTGCTCAATAGCTCTAAAAAATTATTGATTCTGGCCATTATCTCAGCAAAAATGAAGACCTCAAAGGATTTCAACTAGAAATAAATCCCAAGAGATAGAAGTGGAGCTAGGCCCAAAATAGTAAAAAACAAATCTGGTGTATTTCTGCAATTATCTCCAAAATACATTGTAATTTGACTTTATATGTTTCAATGATTTAAATAGTAGCCACACACCGACCATGCATCATACATGTGAGCCAATATACCCATACCAAATTACAATCTTCATAGAAAGATACCAATGAAGCATGCACAATCTTCCACAATCTGTTTTTTATTAATAATGTTTCACAGTTCCACCACAGATACTGAATGACCCCATAACACATAAATTGGAAATGGGTTGAATTAAGTTGAACCTCCGCTCCCACTAATGGCTTCGCCTGTCCACTGATACTCCCGATAAAAGAAAAGTTGAAGTCACAGAGGTCCACAAAAAATCAAATGAAGATCCGACAACAACCGATAAGTTTTGCCTTTCGCCTTTGAATGACAAAAGCTTCAATATTGCTTACTCGTCAAAGAATCAACAACAGGGAAAATGGCTTGCCACCAGAGAGGCCGAGGTTGTGTTCGAAGAATTGTTCTCATTAAAAGACAATCTTTAACTAAGCTGCGAGAGGAGACTCAAACCTGAGATGCTTTAGAGTCTTGTGCTAGGTGGACAGGGTTTGGACACGCCCACATTGTTGCAAGAGGTGGCTGACTATATTCAGGCGCTCAAGATGCACGTCAACACCATGAAATCTCGCCAACTATTTGACAATGAACAACTAATCTCTCCAGGCGCACCCTATTTGGCAATTCCTACTCGGTATCGAAGGTTAGCAGACACATTTATTTTTAATATATCTAAGGACCAACAATTTTCCACTGTAATCAACTATGATATCATGCACATAAATAGAGACGAGTGTCTCCACATAATTTCCCTAGCTGGTCATTGACAATTTGATTCGTAGATCTATGAAATACTGCTCAACTGTACAACAATCCTACATCAAACTGAAATAGACAGACGACCAACACAATTATTTTCCGCACAATAATACAAAATGAAATAAATTAACAACAGCGATGGTGCAAAGGCTGACATTAGTTTCAGATGCCGATTTCCTAATCCTTCACAACGACCCTTACTCCTCCTACGGTTCTCAACATTTCTGCCTAGTCAGATGTGATCTCAATGGCAAAGCCATCCACAATAACCCAAGAAAAATGCTTTCTCTAAGTCCTTTCCTCCAGTGTTGGTTAGAGAATTGATCTTATGGCAAGAATAAGAGCAAGCCGAAGGTCGTGGGTTCGAGCATTTATCTTTAGTCGATACATCTTCCTCCGAGATTAATAGGCCAAACACTATTTCCATTTAAATTAATACACCAAACGCTATTTCACTATCCATGTGAGGCAAGGCAAAGTCATTTGAGGATGCAGATCAAGTGAATACTAAAGGATATGGAAACTTATGACTTCAAACTAAAGGATGGATCAAGAAATTCAAACAACGCAGTAGGCATTGGGGTTCTTGTCGCTCTAGTAATAAGTATCGGTGCTACAACGATCACAACTCCTTGGAAGAATGATATAAGTATAGTTCTGTTGCGACGGTTCTTGCTTGTCGGCAGCCTTTTTATGGACCAACGTTCACCGTGATACCAAGCGTTCACCATGGAGCATTTCCATTTCCGTGCCTAGTCATCCAACAACATGAGGGCAGCAATTCCATTCCTGCGCCATCTGATCCTCAGACATGTTAATACGAGACAATGTAGACGCTTTCACACCGTCAAGGCCTCTTAGATGGCCACAGAGACGTCAAAAATCCATACAAATCGCAACAAGAGCGATGAAAGGTCTGAAAAGGTGCTTTCACTTTCAGATTTCATCACAGGACTGAGCAGAGACAATAATGGTGGGTAGACCATGGATTGGTTATTACAGAGAAATGACTGAGTGAAGGAGCATTTCTCTCCACAACAATGAAATAGGAGAATATATGGACCAAAAGGTTAGAGCTGATCAGCAGTGTGGCAGAGAAGGCACAAATACGTTATGCAAAGGATTATCAGACCTGGGTTATATCAGAAAATGCTTCTATTAAAGTGGAGTAGCTCCTTCAACATAGAGCTAAAGAGCAGAATTGGAAAAATTGACATGCACAGAGAGGCCACAAAACCTGTGGCTCAAATATGAGCAGGACAGGAAATCACATGCTCTGATACCATGTTAAACACACACATGGCAGCAACAGAATATGAATGATAATCACGAGAGTACATTTATTATTAACAAATGATATAAATTTATAGCACATGTTGTGACCCTTGGATTCATATTCCAAGTGGTCTCTTGGAATCCTTTTGGCTGTTCAACTTCCACACCAACCCTTAGAGGATTATGTGTCCAACAGAATCAATGCACACTATTAATCTAATTACTTTGAAATTAATGTACATCATATATTTAGCTACATCAAATTAGAAATCAACATCTACATTGAAATCAATGCATCTAGTGAAAGCATTCAAATAGATTGAGAAATGAAAATCAATACCTAAATCAATGCAACTGGTGCAAGTAATCAAATAGGATTATAAATCAACAAGAACACTAAAATCAATGCGTCTAGTGTAAGGAGTAAAATAGGATTTCAAATCAACATATATTACACATACACATCTTTATATATCAAATATATATATATATATATATATATATATATATATATATAATATAATATATAAATATATATATATATATATATATATATATATATATAATATATATAGATATAAGATGTGTATGTGTAATATATATATCCTAACATTTAAAAATGTTGACACACTTACATTACATTACTTATTTACATTACACACATCTCCCATATATATAGATATTTCCCGACATTTAAAAAATGTTGACAAACTTATATTACATTACCTACTTACATTACATACAGCTCCCCTATACTGGGTTGTAGAGTGCCTCTCTTTTTGTCTCTCCCCCTATCATACTCTCTCCCTCTCCACCCACAGACTTTGTCCATATCTCACCCTTTCATTTTACATTTTGCATTTTACATCTTACTTACTTACTTATGTACATACTTACATTACGCCTACACATCTCTCATATATATATATTCCTGACATTAATAAAAGGTTGACATGATTACTTACTTACATGACACATTACACACATCTCCCCTATACTGGGCTGTAGAGTGCCTCTCGACGCAATCGTTATTAGTTATAAATAAAATATTTATATGTCTATATAAAATAAGATAATTTTATAACAACTTTAAAAATCTTAAAAACATAAAATAAAATAAAATAAAGTTGATATTATTTATATTTTCATATTTCAATTGGATATGAAAATAGACTATTTTAATATCTATATATGAACCACAATAAAATATTTCAATGTGCAAAGAAAATAAGTAATTGAAAGAAAAAAGATTCAATTTTTTTCCTTATAAGACAAATATGTAATTAATTCAATTCTTAATATAAAACTAATATTTGACATTTAGAAAATATTAATAGTAATTAAAAAATTCAATGTGCATCATAAAAATATTTTAGTATATAAAAAATAATTCAGTTTCAACCATTTACCTATTATATATGGTTCAAAACAACAACAATAATAATGATGTCTATATATTATATATATTAAAAATAATAATAATAATAATAATGATATTGTCGTCTATATATATATGAGGTTTTTTCATTTTATTTTTTTATTTTAAAAATAGTAAACTATTTTTAGTGATTAATATCATCATAGTCAATTTTATTAAATCTTATAAAGTTGATTTTAGTTATACATTTTTATTTTGAAATTTATTTTTTACTTAAAAATTTCTTTCTTATAAAAATGTTAAATACTCAACCATATTTCTTTCTTTGTCCCCCACATAGAATGCTACCGCTACCTAGACATATCATTCCATTTATCATTCCATTTCTCATATAAGTAGTAGTGACTTTTAACAAAGGACATGGAATAAAAAGTCGACATTATAATTATAATTAATAAAACGAACATAAATAGTTCTAATATATAGTTTTAATCAAACCATTGCATTATGCGCAAAATATTAAATTAAATTGAGGATGATATTAAAAGGATTGGCGTCAATATCTCATTATGCCCTACAAAAGTATTGATTAAACCATAGTATTGGACAAAACAATTAGAAATGCGTTAGCACGGTTCGCATTATAATACATTAACTTTAATACAGTACATGAATCTCCTCTATAGCAAGCCGCCAGAGTAAAATAGATCCATATAAACGTCCATCCCATCGTAGCATTATGTGTGAGAAGCTTTACAATTTTATATCTAAAAAACTGTAGTAAGCTTCTCATCAAATAGTTTTTATTAAAAAATCACAAAGAAGGTTAAGTTTTATATTTAAAAAAGTGTAAAAGATTTAAAATAAATGTTCACATTTTCATGATTCTATTGGATGATAATCATTACTAGGTTGGACAATAATCATTATAAGAATTATTCACTGCAAAATGATGATTATTGGTTTGAAATTCGATTAAAAAGTTTAATTTGTTTTTTTTTGTTTTTTTTTTTTTTTAAATCTAACCATAACATATTAATTTACATATTTCTATATTCGGATCTTTTGAGATATAATTTTTTTGGGATGTGGAGATTGCTTGAAATTATATTTAGTATTTCATTTTTTACATTATATTTTAGTTTTGAGTTTTTATTATTCATATTATTGAGCCAAGAGATTCATTTTACAACTGAATAGGGCAATGTGTAATTAACTCTGTGCTCGACTTAGAATTAACACGTGTCTCATTTAAAATAAAAACAAAATATTATTTAAATTGAAATTAATGTGAGATATAATCAAAATAAAAAATAAATATACATATTTGGTTAGTTTTACTTTAAAATATACAAGGTAGTCCCACTTTAAATGTGCTT
>APFE031230362.1:0-23830 GCA_000404065.3 Pinus taeda
TGTCAGCCACTTTGGGGGACCTTTTTGAGATGGTGCAAGCTACTCCATTGATTGAGTTTGGACTAAATCAAGATTGAGTCTCCCAATTTTGTCAATAACATCACTCAAATTATCATTCATTGTTGGATTTTCATGTGGGGGAGAGAGTGCTTCAGAAGAAGATTCCATAGGTTTCTCTAGTATAGGAATCTCCCCTTCAAGATGTGGAATCGGATTATAAAATTCTTGAAATTATTTTTCATTTGCGAATATATCCAAGAGATTAAGTTGCCACTCAACAACATTGTTAGTTTTGGATGATTTAAGAAAGATTACATCTCTATATACAACAAACTTTTTATTGACTTCATCATAGAAATGGTATGCTTTGGAGGTTTTTGAATACCCTACGAAGATACACTTACAACTTCTTGCACCAATTTTGTTTCTATGTACCTTTGGTATTAAGGCATAACATGTGGAACCAAAGACCCTGAGATGCTTTACTGAAGGAATGTGCCTATACCACATTTCATAAGTAGTCTTGTTTCTAATAGCATTAGATGGACATATATTATTTACATATACAACACATAGAAATGCATAAGCCCAAAACATCAATTTTACATTTTTGAAAAACATCATGAAACACACCACATTTAAGATTATCCTATTCATTCTTTCAGCTACTATGTTCTATTGGGGATTATAAGGCACAACTGTTTGATGTTTGATCCCATGTTGGCAAAGATAGTTTTAAAATTCACTTGAAGTGTATTCTTTTCCATTATCAGTGTGAATAGAGCCAATATGAGATTATGCATCATTTTCAATCCATGTATGAAAGTTCTTGAATGTTTGAGAAGCATTGGTTGTGTTCTTCAATAAATAAACCCAACACATTCTAGTGTAGTCATCAATAAATGTCATCATATATTTATTTCCATTTGCAAAACGAACAGGCATTGGACCACATTAATCTGAATGAACGAGTTCAAGTTTTCTATGTGCTCTGGATTGTGAATCATGAAAATATTGTTTTCTATGCTTTCCTAGAATGCAGAAATCACATTCTTAAGTTTCCTAGGAATTGTAGGCAAACCAGTAACACCATTTTTCTTCAACAAACGGAGGTTGTCATAGTTCAAGTGTCCAAATCGAGTATGCCATAATAAACTTGATGGAAATGTACCTTCTTCATAATGAGAATTGTATGAGAAACTTTGTGCATGAGCAGAGGTACCCTATAGCTTGAGAATCCTTTCTTCTTCTATCCCCACCAGGACAAGTGAGGGGTATGATGCTTTTCTCACCTCAAGCTTGCCAACAAACATATGAATGGAGTGTCCTTGCTAGCAGATGTGAACCAAGGACAACAAGTTTCTCCTCAGCTATGGGAGATATAAAACATGATGAAAAAGAAAGTCTCGAAGACCAAGCAATTTAAGGTTGATTTTACCAAGCCCTAATGGCTTGAGTTTTGACTTGTCTACAAAGTATAATGCTTCATCAATATTGTTAGTAAAGTCTTCAAAAAAATATCTTCTAAAATTCATATGGCAAGTTTCTCCCGAATCAAGCAACCAATCATTTTTCCAAGAAGAAAGTGAAGCATTAAATAAGTCTTCATTTACT
Organism: Pinus taeda; assembly: GCA_000404065.3. NCBI lineage: Eukaryota > Viridiplantae > Streptophyta > Pinopsida > Pinales > Pinaceae > Pinus > Pinus taeda. The sequence continues at coordinate 1,615 of APFE031230362.1, forward strand.
CCAATATTACAGTGTGCCACAACATAGTGAGTGGATTTAGGTGCTTTTCCTTTCTCTTTATCATTAGTTTTAACTTTTGGTTGGTTTCTTTCATGCTTAATTCTATCCCAAGGCAACTTACATGTGGATGCATCATGTGATCCATCTCTTTTGCAGCGTATGCAGTGCAAATCTGAATTTTCTCCTTGAGAGTGTCTGCCCCCCTGCCTCTAAAATTTCTACCTCTTCGTCTTCGACCACCTCTTCCTCAACAAGAATATTGAGAAATATTCTTCTCTCTATTGAGCTATCAAAGGAATATCCAGTTCAACATTAGTGACTTTGATATCATGCATAATAGATTTTACTTCTGATGCAAGAGCAAGAGGATCATCATTTTGTAATTCAAGGGTGAACAATTTAATCATGAGTTGAACAACTTCAAGTGCAAAGTGTGACTCATAGAGTTCCTTTAGTTTTTTTAAAGCTTCAAAAGAATTTGAAAATGGTGAAATATGGAGACTCACCTCTTCATTTACTGACGCTGCAATCAATGCATAAGCCTTGTTGTTCTTATTTTCCCAAATGGCGAATTCCTTGTTTGAGGTAGGTTGTTCTGGCAGTTTATCTCTGTTTCCAACACACACTCATTTCCACAACTCATTAAAAATGAGAAAGTGTTTGATTTTCCGAGACCACTCAGGATAATTTTCCTTCCCATTGAGGACCACTCCCACAATAGATATTAATGAATGCATTTTTTTTTAATATACTTCTCCTGCCAATAAGTTGTAAGAAATTGCACTTCTGCTTGTAAAAAAAACTACATTTTTAATGTTTATAACAGAGGTATGGACATGCTCACAAAACCCAACAGGTGAGTACAGATGTAAGGCTTCCACCTCAAAAGGTCTAATTTAGAGATGGTCCACACAAAAATGGAACCTAAATGTCTAAATATTAGCAAAGCAAACATTTCGGGCCTGTATCTCTGATGAAAACAAGCACATTTTTGGCAAAATAGAATGTCTCTTTCAAAATTCACCAGTATAACCCACTTAAAAACATCCTATACAAGACTCAAATAAAATGCCTCTTTCAAAATTCCTCAGTATAGCCCACTTAAAAACATATTAGAATAGATAATAAGGCACGTAATCCACATGTTTTCTTCACCGTCAATCTGAGAGTCACAATCTAAAACTCTGTGTCAAAGCAAGTACCCATGAATTTTTTTTTTAGGGGAGGTGGAGGGCTAATACCATGGAGCAGTTGCCTCACATAACTAGCCACAACAGTTTCCAGAGAGGGGAAAACCTATAGAACCGTTATCAAATTCTTGACAGAGGCACACCTGTGGAGTGGTTGCAAGAGGTCAGTTCTACAAAATAGGTAGAACATAAGTAGAATAGGTAGAAGGGAGTTACAAAGTAGAGAGGGAAGCCAAAAATGGCACTGGATCTGATACCATGTCAAACCAGGAGGTAACTCCTCAAATGTAATTGTATTATTCATTCAGGTTGTTTCTTATTATAGACAAGAGGGAGTGACTGTTCAATTCATCTCTCGATGACTCTCCATTTCCTCAATTATTTATTTACACTAATTACAATTGTTCACCCAATCCCTATGATTAGGTGTCAACAAAATAAAATGAAAGATTGAATTTTTAAATTACACTTTGTCTTAGCTTATATGCAATATCTATGTTTTCAAACTAAAATTAAATATAGAATTCTTAACCGCTCTATGTTTAATCAAACCTTAAGATTTTCCTCTATATCAATCCATAAATCCACTAAGGTCCAATAGCCTACCTACCTTTCCATGTTACATCTTTTTTTATATTTTTGCATATGAACACCCTAAGGCCTTTGACTCCATTTTCCCAATGGCCTTTCTCTGCAATTTCAACGAAACAATTCAAAAGACCAAAATTTAAACCTTACATCTTGTCTAAAATCCTAAAGCAAAAAAGCTAAATCTAACTAAGAGACCCCTATCTGAGTTTAGAAGGGCTAGCTTCTAAACTTAAAAGTGGTGTTGTGGTTACCTCTGCAATTCCTTTACGACCCGGGAAATTACGAAGTGATAACAAAGCGCACAGGAATGGATTTTGAGTGGTAGTATAGGATACAAATTTCATATCACTCGTTAAACCATATCTGATTCCATGGTTGTTAATTGGTTGTCCTGAGTTTATTCACCCAAGGAGATGGTTAATACACATTATGGAGAAAAAAATGGGAGAAGGCATGATAGGGGCATCACCTAAGCATTTACCAAGGAGAGTGGAATCATTAAAAACTATCAGCTTAAATTCTATGAAAGAGGGGACTAGTTCTGATTAGGATCGCATGAATGAAAACACATCATTAGGGGAGGGCGAGGCCCTCAACTCATAGTTTGTTAATTGGTAAATGATTAATATTTTTCCATTATGGTTAAATCTCATAGTGTGAAAGATTGAATATGCTACAACCTTCATGGTATACATGTACATTTGGCCAAACCAAATGTTTTAGTCTTGGGGGGCATCTAAGACAAATTTGTTTACCAATGACTTCCACTGGGATGTTGTGAATGAGTCCTTTTTCTTGCAAATGGAAACTATTGTATGCTCTCAAGGAGATAGATTAAGTTACAAGGTCAAGGGTTCCCAATTTCTACCATACCATCTTGGACATGAATCATGTAGATGCCCCCTCATTGATGATGCATCGATGTATTTTGATGTTACCTATAACGATTGGGATCTAGATAGAAACTAGAAACAGGAGTCATGGTTCTAGGTTATCTAAATTAAATGTAATCAAGCAGGAATCAAAAGGTTTGATCATGCCTAATTCTAATATCAAAACCTTTCTTTTATTTGGACATGCTTGAATCACTTCCAAAGTTGGCATGGAAATATGGGACTATATAAGGTTGTCGATAATGTTAGAACTGTGTCATATTTCCATTGTGTGAGCCACGTCGGTCCTTTAATCAACTTATAAATTGGATCTATGGGAGGTTACAAGATCATTAAGGTAACAGATTGTATTAAATGGAATTAGATCTGCTAATGATGGAGTTAGGATTAGGAGGAGATCCATAGTCTCGATTATAGGTTTCTAGTAAGATATCTACTGCATTTATGTAAATGTCTCAATTGGTAGGATATTGGAATTTCCTATTACAAGGTTCTATAATTTAGGAGGTCCATCATCTTGTGAGGTAATAACTATCCCTTGATGTGGGAAGGGGTTTTGTAGTACTGTGGGTTGTTGGATACCTCCTAATTCGCTACTATGATTACCCAGATCCTCCTTCAAGTGTTTGAATTTGGAAAATTGAGGGAAATGTTAGGTGTGATTTCTATACTGACCAAAAAGAGTGTAAGCATAACTAGTACATAAAACACTATTCTTTCCTTGTTTCTATGGGTTTTTTGGGCCTTGGTTTGGATTTGGTTATGAATAGGGGAATTTCCCCTTCCCTACACATTCTATTATTGTGGGTTCCTACCCTACCCTTGGTTTCCATTTTGTTTGTTCTTTCCTTCCTTCTTCCCATTATTGGATGTGTTAGTAGTATTGAGTTATTCAAATGCTTGTTGTTGGTGGTGTAAAGAAGGCTAAAAAAAGTTGAATTCATCATTCTATTGAGGATGTAGGGGGTTAGTTGTTGTTTGGAAAGGGAAATATGGACTTCCTTATGGTGAATTTCCATAAGAATCTTGGGATGTTGACACACCATCAAAAATATGCATTGGATAATGTACCTTCTACATGGCGTGGTTGTTAATATGATCAAGAGTACTATGATAGTACCTTGTCATGGTATTTGATGGGATGGATGACATCTCACCTACATAGATGAATGATTGAGGTGGTCCATATGAATTTCCTTGACAGAGAACTTGGTTCCCTTTTTGTTGTTGCTACTGGTAATGGACCTAATTAATCCATCAACATTGTTTGATGTCCCCAACTTTCTTTGTTGAAAATTTGAGGTTGTGTAGCATTGTGGATTACCATGTAAAGATACCCTAATTATGCATAAATAAGATCAAATTATTGAGCTTTGTTTATTTTTTCTTCCTTGTCCTATGGCATGGTGGTGGAAATGTCCTTTGCTATGACGGGTATTCAGATCTTGGGGGGAGGCCCCCGAGATCTAAAAAATTGAAATGGATCTTGGGGGGAGGCCCCCAAGATCTGAAAAATTGCAATGCCAGAAAGAAAATGAGAGAACACAAGTAAATAAAACCACAAAGAAACTTTTATTAAAACAGAGAAAAGTTGTAAAAGCTACATTGTGGTGGACAATTTGTCCTTTTACAAAATGCGACTTGTTACTTATAGTATTTTTTGGTTACAACACCACAGGTAAATTCCAAGCGTGAATGAATACCATGGGTGGATTTTACAATACCATGGGAAAATACCATGGGTGAATGAATACCATGGGTGGATGTCAATTACAATAACATGGGTGGATAAATACCATGGGTGGATGCCACTTACAATACCATGGTTAAATTCCATGGGTGGATGAATGACATGGGTGGATGAATACCATGGGTTGATGCCATTTTCCATTCAGATCATTCCTCTCTCCTTAAGAAGCAATGGTCCCCATTGCATGAAGTTTCCTCCTGCAAAGCCTTTGTTGAATATAAAGAGCCACTGAAGATAAGGGTTTTATGTGATTAATCCATAACCATGATGAACGAATATCTAAGGATAGAGATACCCTGTAATTCTTGTGACCAATTGTAATACTAACAGTGTGCGGCCTAGAAAATGGACTTCAATGAAGTGTGGGTTTGTGGATGACCCATAACCATGATGAACGAAGATTCGAGGATAGAGATACCCTATCTTGTGACCAACTATGATACTAACAGTGTGTGGCCTAGAAAATGGACTTCGATGAAGTATGGGTTTATGGATGACCCATAACCATGACAAATCAAGATCTGAGGATAGAGATACCCTGTAATGCTTGTGACCAATTGTGATACTAATAGTGTGTGGCCTAGCAAATGGACTTCGATGAGAAGGATTTTTTGTGGTTGCCCCATAACCATGATGTTGGTTGTTGATGAAGTAGCACATGCCTACATAGCCTGGGGTGGGAGGGAACATATCCAAAGAACCCACGCTGAATGTTGTTATGCTGAAACTAATGAATGTGAATAAGGTGCCTGCTAAAGCAAGGTGGGAGGGCATGTCTCCAAAGGGAACTCTTTTTGAATGCTGCTCCAAAATTAAAATGGGCATAACATAGTCAACATAACTCAGAATATTTGTTATAACCTATTTTTGGAAATAGAAGGACCATTTTTCATCTTCCCATGTGTTGGAAATCCTTATCTGGACACTCTAGAATCTCATATTCGTGTTGCAACTTTTTCGTCCTCACAAAATTTTTGAAAAACTAGATGACTTAAATTAGTGATATCTCCCACATCCGAACTTCAATTTGACCCATTGTTTTTTTTAAATTGAGATATTTTCAGAGAGAAGCTCAGATATAAAATCACTTTTTTGAATTTTTGCACCAAAATTGCAAAAATATATAGGATAGATATCGCCCATGAATTTCCATCAAAAACATGTCTGCAACACAGCGGATTTTAAATCAACGATATCTCCCTCATTTGGACTCTGATTCAACCAATTATTTTTTTGAATTTGGGGATTTTTTTGCAAGGAATCTGGATCTAATATTTTTTTTTTTAAATTTTGCACCGAAAATTTCATATCTGATCTGAAAACTCTTCACCCAAAAACATTCCTGCAAAAAAAAGAAAAAAGAAAAATTCTTCCCGCTTGGCCCAAGAAAATGCTTTGTGGAGGACGTAGCACATGCCTGAAGTTTGTTGGACATTGCTGCAAAATTTGAAACTAAAATATGCATCAAACCCTCATTCCCATGGAATCATAACCTGCTCTAGTACCACTGATCTGGATCTTGGGGGGAGGCCCCCAAGACTAGAAACTTGAAATGGATCTTGGGGGGAGGCCCCAAAGATCTGAAAAATTGCAATGCTAGAAAGAAAATGAGAAAACACAAATAAATAAAACCACAAAGAAACTTTTTATTAAAATAGAAAATAATTGTACAAGCTACATTGTGGTGGACAATTTGTCCTTTTACAAAAAGAAACTTGTTCCTTATAGTATGAATACCATGGGTGGATGTCACAATACCATGGGAAAATACCATGGGTGGATGTCACTTACAATACCATGGGTGGATGCCACTTACAATACCATGGTTAAATTCCATGGGTGGATGAATAACATGAGTGGATGAATACCATGGGTTGATGCCATTTTCCATTCAAATCAACAGGAAATATGGATGAGAGAGATAATTCTAAGAAAATTGATTTGGGAACTTAAATTTTGTAGATAGTGCTACATCTATGCCACTCATGGATGTAGTCCACTAATTTGAGTGGAAGATGTTTGTCGAAACTCGGACAATAATTTTAACCCATTGTCATAATAAACATGGAGTTTGAAAAATGTGAGAAATGACTAAACTAGGAATTTGAATGAGTTGTGTGATCTCAAATTCTCACTAAAATACCATTTAAACAAAGGGCCAGTAAGAGTGTATTGGAAGATCCTTAGTCGAACTGAGTCAATAATGATGTTGTTAAAAGAGAACAATAAATAAAAGGTCATCATTTGCATGGTTTTCCCCAGGTTTTCCTTCAAATTTTTGTATATCTGAGGGAAATTTGGGAGGCATGGCTTTCCATGTGGCATCATGGGGTATGGTTCAATTTTTTAGCTTTGAAAAAATGTGATGTTTGGTGAAGCAAAAAATGGGAGGTCAAGTGTGGTGTTTTCCATAATAATATGACTTGTGCAAGATGAAGGAATACTTTGAGGTAATGAGGTTCCTCAAAAAGTGGCACCAAGGATTATGGAAGAGCTAACAAATTTAGATCAAGAGGTGATATTTTAGAGGAAGATTGAGTAGTTGAAGCTACAAGTCTTGACACTCCTCCTACAAAAGGTGGGAGGCCTTGAAGGCGTATAGAGTGATGAGAGCTAAATGGTCCCCTATGGTGCTTAAATGGTATATGAATGATGAGGGGGTAATAAAATATGTAAAACAAAGTATCAATACATAAAACAAATAAAAAAACCAAGGGTGGGAATTCCCTCCAAGGGTGAAAAAAACATGTTTTATGTTTTATTCAATAAACAATATTGCATGCTTCCTTCATGTATTTTCAATTTTTTCAATGTGGGTCTACACAGAAGTATGAAAAGTCAGTACTAATTGGATGTGGAATTTAATTCTGCATCCAATGGGTGTGTATGCTTGATAGTTGAATAAAACTATAAGGAGATAAGCCAAAAATATGATAAAAAAATGTAGTTTTCTTCTTTTCCTCCAAAATAGTTTCCCTTGGGGATGACATCTTTGTTTTGAATCCTATTGGTTCTTTTAAAGTTAATTTTTTTTAGGCTCATTTATGAGTAAACTAATGGGAGAGAAAGGGAGTCCTTTGAAGGCTCCTTAATGCCACTTCAATAGTGTATTGGCTCGAGATTGAGCTAGTTGGCATTGTCCTTATAGTAGGTGGTCTCCAATTTAATGTTATTTGGCTCACATACTACTAAGATTTAATATGGACCTTGTTTCCTATTGAATAAATAGCCATGGTGATCCATGCAAAATTGATGAAGTGAATTTTCATCGATTGATTTTTTAAATGGAAACCTTAGAAATCTTGGTTTTTGCTTATTTGTGATATTTTCAAACATTTACTAGTACACTTACACATGTTATGATTTAGTGTTGTAAATCTTGGCTAGTGTAATTGAGTGTATGATTTTTCAGTGATAACAATAGGTATGATTGGGTGGTGTGTTTTTGTGAGAAGGTTGGATTTAAGATTTGTTCTTTTTTCAGACTCCAAGTTGTTGTAGGAATTTTAGATTTATGGAATGAATGATATTAATCTCATAGGTCTTTGGAGGTGTTCATGACTTTAGAGTGGAAGGAACATTGGTTGCAATAGAATAATTCATTTCCATTTGGCTTAGTTGAGCAACCAATTGGCCTACAAAATCAGTGGAAATTGATCACACCACATCATCAATGAAGGGGCTAGGTTATGGTTTGGGAGGATCTATAGTAATCAATAGTGCATTGAGTATTATATCATTCAAATTTATTGAATGAGAGTAAATGAATTTGAGGTTTTGGGCATGCATAATGTCTTTTTCCTTGGTTGTTGTGCCCATGATGGCAACATCGTAGGAAATTTTGGGTACCAAGGACCAGGTGAACTAGTCCTGAAATATGTGATCGAGTATTTCCATATGAAACAAGCATAATATTTGTCTCCACTCATGAATTCAATGAGATATGTGGGTGGAGTTATATTTACATAAACATGAAAAAATGTTGGTCTTAGTAGCTTGATGAATTAACAAGTGAAAATGAGGTAAGAAGGCCATCATAAGCATTACAAAGTCTTGATAAGATGCATAAGTAAGTGTGAAGTACCATTTGGAGGAATTTTTTATTAGTGTGCATTGAAATAGGAATAAATTAATATTACCATCAACTAACAAGTTGGATAAGAACCACAAATGATAATTAGTGGTGCGAGGTTTCAGGTTCTCACCAAGTTTTCCATTGCATTTTGGAATGTTAGAAGGAACCTTGTGTAGTATGGGTGGCTATAGTAAGTTGTGATATATATGGTCATTGATAAGCTTAAATAATTTTGGGAGATATACAGATAAGAGAAACAGTAACTAAGAGGTGGAAAAAGGCGGGGTTGGTGGATTTTGAAATCTAGGTTGAGCATTTGGGGCTTTGGTTTTATAGTAACTAGGAGTGTTAGCAGTTATGGGTTGAGTTGGAATTACAGAATACGAAAATATTGGCATGAAAATTTTATGGAAAGGGAATAAATTCCCTTGAGAGTTCCTCCCAATCATAATGGTTCCACTACTGGTATTAGCTCCTCCGAAGAAGGGGTGTCTAAAGCTTGAAAGTTTCCAAAATGATATATATTTGGTGTTGGAAAGCTGTCGAGAGGAAAGGTACCCTTGAAAATTGGATTTCCCATAAATAGTTGAGTGATGCCAAGAAATTATGAGGTTTTATAGATTTTTTCCCCATGCAATGCTCCCTCTCACCTCCCCTTGGATATACCAAGGTCTTGGAAGGTTTTACTTTCAACTAACACGACCTCCATGGTCTCATTATGAATATGGGGCTATAAACTTATAGTTATTTCCTAAATTTAGTATAATTAACTTCGGATAACGCCATTGTGTTAATCTCATTAAGAGATTTTTGATGATATAAATTCCGTCATGATCTAATGCCTACATCAAAAGTTATGCCCATTTCAATATCTACCAATTATCTATAGCCACATCAGCAAGATGTTGCCATGTGTAGTCCACGTGGATTTCCCACATCATTCGTGATGCCTACATGGAACTCACATAGTCTCAACAATATATTAATGGACTTGCCACATCAACCTGGCTCATGGGTCCTATTGGGCCCATCCTCTTCGTGCAAATCATCGATGTTAAAATTACAATAAGGAAGGGTTTCTTTTGACTTGTGCCTTAGTCAAAGATGAAAATTCAAATTTAGTCGCATAGAAATACTAGTTAGATCTCAATTAACATGTGTGATGTGGCTTATCACTAGTTTATTTTCAGTTAATTTGAGTTAGATGGCTTTCAATGAGTTGCGGATTTGTTGATGGCTAAAATTAGCTAACTAGTGGATTATCTCTATTGTTTATCAGTTAATTGAGCTATAGTTGTATAGCATAGATAGTTATGATTTTAGTTGGGTAGTTGAATTTGTGTTAACTCAACTTACTCTCAGTTAGCTAGTTGCAACTACTAAAATTATCCCTAGTACGTCATGTAATTCAAATTTCCTTTTCAAATTGGATAAAGGCACAATTGTAATTCATTATTGTACAACAAGTTTTGTGTATATGCTTGTGAACTGAGCAAGCTTATTTCTCTTGGGAATGGAGAAAGCTTATTTCTCTTGGGAATTGCGTAAGGAAATAGGAGAAATTTTTCTAATTTTTAGGGGCTAAATTGTGCTAGGAAATAGGACATTCTAGCATATTTATTTGGCTAAGTGTTGGGCAGTTCTTGAGTGGAGTTGATCAGTATTGCGGAGCTTCACGCTTGAAGCTTATTTTTGCAATAGATCAGTTTTCACAATTGATAATACAATAAAGACGTTTTTTTCCTAGTTGGGTTCCCCAGATAAATTTCTATGTGTGATTGATCTATGTGTGATTTTGCTTATATTCATTGTTTTCTTTCCACATAATTTTGGTATAGAAATCTTGTGTATTTCGCAGACCAACTTAATCTCATTAGCAGTTGCAAGGTTTCAAGGATTTTCTACATGATATCAGAGCTTAAAACAAGGTAGATACCAAGTTCCTTGATTAGATTCAAAGTGCTTTGAAGATTATATCAATTGGTGTATGAATTCTACAAGTGCGAGAATCATGTCAGTCTATGGTTTGAGGACAGAGCATGCTCTAGAAGGGGCCTCAAAATTCTATGCAGGGAAGGATAGAATGGAGGCTATGTTAGATGATAATGGAGTTTTGGAATACATCAATACTGATATTGCTAAACCTCCTGCATCAGATTCACAACAACTAGCTCAATGGAGGAAGGTTATTGCTAAATCTAGGAGGATGATCCTAGAAGGAGTTAGAGAACATATTGTTCCAAATTTACATGGGATGGAGACAACATTATAGATGTGGAATGACCTTACTTATCTTTTTGAAAGCAGTAATGATGCCAGAAATCTTTCTTTGAAGAACAAATTGAGGAGCATTCAAATGGGCAAGTATGAGTCCATTTTTACATATCTATCTAGGTTATCTCAAGTGAACTTGGAGGTTATCTCAAAAATCACCAAATATTTTTTAGCCTTTCTCTTCTTAGGCTTCCAAAATCTTGGCATAGTTTCGAGGATGTTGTAAATAGAAGATATAAGCTCCCTGATTGGGAAATATTATGGTTAGATCTCTTGCATGAAGAGATAAGGAGGAATACAAGATATGGAGTCTTAGTTAGGACCGATGAGGAGGAGAATTTTGCACTAGCTAGCAAAGAGAAGAAATCAAATGGAAATAAGGCACAAGGTAAGCCTAAATCTAGTTAGAATGGAGGCAAGAAAAATAAGGATCTTAGCAAGATAAAGTGTTTTCATTGCCATGAATTTGGGAATTATGTTATAAAATGTCCAAAGAGGAAATCTAACAAGCATGTTGCAACAACAACAAGAGGAGGAGCTCTATCCTCTCAATTTGAATTGGATTTCTCTCTAATAGCTTGCATGGAAATCTCAGTTTAAGGTAGTGTGTGGTATATTGACTCAAGGGATTCTTTCCACATAATGAAGAACAAACAAATTTTCAGTAGTTTGGAGGAGAAAGACATGTAACTCCATATTGATATTGGAGATGATGGAATATCTATGACCAAAGGAGTTGGTAAAGTAAGAATTAAGAGGGAGTCTAGTTCCCTCCTCCATCTCAAGAATGTGATGTATGTTCTAGGATTGAAGAAAAACCTTGTCTCAGTAGCAGTCCTTGAAGACAAAGGGTATGATGTAGTATTCAACAAGGGTAAGTCCTACCTCAAGAATTCTGCTTCAGGTCAGGTCAGGAAGATTAGTGTCAGGATAAAAAACCTCTAAAAATTGGAGGTATATGCATGTGCAACCTTGAGAAGTAAGGAAAAGTTTGTTCAAGGTAGAGATGTTTGAGAGCTCTAGAAAAATCACAAGGGACATACATCATGGCGTTTTGAATATACTCAAGCAGGTAAACATTCTATTACCTCAAAGCACTCTTGAGAAGCATGATATGTACAAGGGTTTGAATCTTGGAAAATATGCTAAATCTTCCTTTCAGGGTTTAGATAGCAGTGCTTGAGCTATTCTGGAGAGAGTTCATATAGATGTTTGTGAACCCTTCTCCATAGTTTCACTTAGTAAGCACAAGTATTATATAATTTTCATTGATGATTTTTCCCATGAGTATTAGATTTATTTCATGAAGAAGAAAGATGTGGTCTATTCCAAGTTTGTGCAATTCAAGGCCTTAGTTAAAAATGAGACAAGGAAGAAAATAAAGTCCCTAAGGAGTGCATTGTAGTGGCTACAACCACCCTCCAAAATTTTTGGCTACAATAATTTCAGAGCCTCCCTTGAAGAGTTTCACTTTATCCACACACTCGGGTTCACTTCATGAGTTCGTGTGAGTCTTTACATCCACCTTTCTTGTTCATTTCATTCAAGTCTCTACATCTTGATATCTAAGTCATGCTTGCGACCATGTTCTGGTTATGCTCAAAGTCTTCGCTTCGTATGTGCTTGTTGTGTTTGCTATGAAAGCATCTATCACATTCACACATGGAGTCACATCCACTGTCGCGCAAGCATCGTCTTGATCAATGAACGATCAATCATGAGTGTCACACTTGTCACATACACCGTCGGTTAGCCTTGTTGAACATGTGTGTCTGGATGGTTTTTCCATTTTTCGTCAAGTCATGTGAGTGTGTGTCCGTGTGATCACCTGTGCATCTTTCGATTGTTCACACACATCCATTTTTGCTCAAGTTTTTGATGACCTGAATCCCCTATGACAGTCAGACCATCACCCTGCCATTGAATCATTCGATTGTCAACTAGAACAGCACAAAAGCACCAAGCTAGTATTTTCAAGTTGCGCTGCCCGCAAGCAATCCAATAAACTCTCATGTTGGCCACCTGGACAATCAGACCCGGCAGACACCTTGAGATTGAATCCCCTCAAAAATTCTGCAGAGGCCACTGACCACACTCGCTTGACTGACTATGGAAATTGCATAGACAGTCCAGACAGACACCAAGTTACCATCCCTGTCTCACTCATAAAATTGTATAGTTTTCCTAGTTAGTCATCCAGACAGTTGACCAATTGTTCAGCTCAAAAATTGTGCAGTCTTCATGAGCAGATTGTGCAGTCTTCAGAAATTGCACAGAGATGATCAATAGGCTGACCTCCTAGCCTCAGTGCAGTTCTCCTTGCCAGCAACCCCTACCAACAAACTGCTAGTTCCCTCGCGGAATTGTGCAGTTTCTATCACTAGTCTCCTGGGCATCCAACTGCAGTTCCCTTTGGGAATTGCACAATTTTGGCTGCCAATGACCCTAGCAGCCAAATAGCAGTTCCCTCTGGGAATTGTGTAGTTTTGGCTACCAGCCTCCTGGGCAGTTCCCCAGAAAAATTGTGCGATCCCTTCCTGGTGACCCTTTATGCAACCTGTCTCGTTCCTTTGAAAAAATTACGCAAATATGGTTATCTAGCCTCGCTGGCCGTTCATTTTGGAAAATTCACAGAGCATGCTTGACTTGCCTTCCAGCAGCCTAGACTATTCCTCCCAGAATTTTCCCAATTTTTCCTCCCAGCCAAGCCAAACCTTGCAGACAGTCATTGTCAACTCATATTTCTTGTCTCCATCCCTCAGTCACTCTTGTGAAGCTTTCATCAGCATTTTCTCAGAGCCATCATCCTGCATTACAACCTTGCTGCCTGCCCCGGTCACCTACTTCTAAATGATCATGTGTCATGGTAGACTAGGAGGTTTTGGATTTGATGTCGTTTCGTGATGAGTGACTACAAGTACAGGTACACCAATGAACATGGAAAGATGATGAATGGGGTGAACGAAGGGAGCACATGTAGAATGACAGGTTCACTAACGGATGAATGAACTAAGCATGCAAAGCAGACAAATGCAATGAACATGCACCTTCATGAACGAAGGAGCCTATCAAGCCTTCCAACATGCAAGCAAGGAAAAACATGCTAAAGCTTCATCAAGCAAACCAAGGACCATCGAAGACTCTGCGCACTTTTCCATGCTGAGGTGAAGGTATGATACACCATGAAAACATCCATCATCCAGTAGCACTATATCTTGACATGCACTCTAGCAGCAGCATGAATGTACTAGCATTGTCATGTCAAGTCATGCCAAGTCATGTCAAGTCACATCATGAGTCATGTCCCCACATCTCCACTATGGGCTTGTTGTCAATCAATGTGATGTAATGTGGAAGTCCAAGGGACCCACTTGTTGAACAGAGATTCATGTAAGTCAAAGAGTCATGGAATTCAAACGGTCGTGAGGGTAGTCAAATAGCCACAAGGGTCAGTTTCACCCTTGTCTATAAATACCCCCTCATTTGTACATGTAAAGGGATTTTTCACCTCCACTCCTCCCACATAACCAAGAGAGTCTATAATCTTTTCTTTGAGGAGTAATTAGTGGATCCAATGCTCTGCTGACAAGGTTAGTGATGTATGGTGTAATGATGTGTCTTGGAACTTTCGCTTAATTCAAAAGCCTGTTAACAGGCCAGCTTGTTTCTTTAACCTGTGTTCTACATATGAACTATTTCATTTGTTGTAATGCATAATATATTTAATGGAAATTGTTGTATATGTTGTTAATGTTGTCATATCCATGTCTAATACTCTTCCAGACATCAGACAGACCTTTCACTTAAACCTTGTTGTAACAATTGTCGCACTCGTTCGGACTGTTCCATGAGTGTTGTATGTGTTATCTTACCTTGTATGTTGTCACTGCCGCATCTGAGTGGACTGCTTCGCCGGAAGTTGTGTATGCCCTTTTGTATTGTGTGTTCCTAGCCAAGTTGGGAGTGATCCCTTTCAACCTATAACTCACCTTCACCTTCTTCCCCTCACAATGAAAGAACCATTGATGCAAGTATGCTTACACTCACCAGGCACGTGAATCTCACTTCTTGAAGACAAAGTGAACCACTCTCTTGTGCTGACAAGAAAGAGTTGAGGAAAATCCTTAAGACAATGGCAACTGGGCCATCATACTGGATGGGACTCCCACACCAAATGGTGTGAGGTCTAGTTGGTACTTCATACCTAGGTGATCCCTTGAATGTTGGTGGGTCTAGCAATGTCAACATTTCTGGCACTAGGAGGGCAGGCAGTTGTACATGTTTGAAATTCCCCTCACACTCACTCATCAATCATCTTGTCAAGGAAGTAACTCACACTCCCTCTCTCGCAACTCTACAATTGGTTACTCCTCACCTCCCAGAATTGAACACGAGATTTCACATCAACACCTTCGCTCCATCCATCCTGTCACTTTCCAGTTCATGAAAGAAGATGGACTGATCCCAGGAGTAAAACATCTTCCACACACATCTAGGAAGCCAAAAGCCACTCCCACATGAGATGTTGTATCATAGGTGGAAGAAGCAGTCCTTGCCATGCTTGAAAGTCTAGAGGAAGTTATTGAAGAGGGAGAGGAACCTCAAATCTTCCTTGAAGATGAAGAGGGCCCTCTTGTGATCTTGGGATCGAACTCTGGTATAGGAGGTAGAGGGGAAGGCAATGAAGGAGGTGGAGGTAGAGATGAACTGATAGACTCAGATCTAGAACCATCAGACTCTGAAGGAGAGGAATAAGATGAAGAAGGAAAAGAGATGGCTAACCTAAATCTTGAATGGATGACTCAGGGACCATTGGCTCTCCCTGATATTCTGCACAAGATGCCAAAGCGAACCGAGAGAATGAACATCAAGTTCAACCCTAATAGCACGGTGAAGGTGGAAGATCATTTGGACAACTTCTACCTACAGCTACAGATCCTAGAGGTACGACATGATGACATAGCTTGTAGATTGTTCACATGTACTATGGATGGTCACACAATTGTGTGGTATCACAACCTTCCACCAAACTCCATACAAAAATAGGGTGCATTCATACACATGTTCCTTGAAAATTTTGCTGATGTCAAGGCCCCAGCTATGTTACTGAAAGAATTGGGTAGCCTGAAGATGGAGGGGAAAGAAAAGGTAAGATATTTCAACTAGAGGTTTATGTGCATATTGGAAAAATTTGCAGCAGACACCAAACCTCATGACTCCATCACTGTTGATTACTACAGGTTTGCACTACCAAACAACATTGTGCAGTTCGTCAAGGGAGTTGCGAAACCAACACTCTTGGAAAACTACAAAGAGGCTATTGTTGTCGAAAAATACCTACATATGATTGGACTCCTCAAGGATGACAAACCAACAAAGGACTCCAAAGACATGAGTAGGAAGTCCCAAGCGATGACGAGCAAGGGTAGAGACAAGGAAGCAAATGATATTGAAACCCTCACTCACCTCATCAAGAACTTAACAACTGAAGTGTCTGAGCTAAAACAGCAGAAAATAGACACATTTGCAAGGAGATATCCGCGTAGACAAAGACAGGGAAGCAACTCATCATGCAACAACTAGTCCACTCAAGAAAATGCGCAAAGCTCTGTGTTCAATGTCGATGAGTGCATAGATCCTGAGTTATGTTCACTCCATGAAGAACATCACCTTGAGAACTTTTGTTTGGACTAGAAGCAATTCGCAAGCTCGGTATACAGTCATACACTCAATGTAGAGAGTGGTATGCAGAAGTAGCTGAATGACAGAGATTATGACAAAGGTATTGCACCTGTTGTAGCATCAAGTTCTGCGCATGTGGTGAACGCATATCAGTGCCTGTAAGAAATGCTGAAGACAAACACCAAGAAGCATCCCCCAAAACAAAATGACCATTACAATCTTAGGAGTAAAGGGACTCACCCTACACTTAGGGAAATGCAATAGAATATCAGATTTTTGATAAGGAAGACTAATCCACCGACCACCCCAAAGCAGAAAACACAAGACAATTTCGGGAAGACAGTGGCAGGCAAGAGTACTTCCATGAGGAGAAAACTACAAAACACCCCACCAGAAAGCATGAACATCTATTCTACCCTGAACACCTCGGTAAGTCAAACACCTCTAGACTACAACATTGTTGATGAAATGAAGAAAACTCGAGCAAACATCAGATTTATTGATTTGGCTAAGATCAAGAGTTAGCGAGATATCCTATTCCGCATAGTGGGACAGACATCAACAGATAGCGCAGCCTCTACCAGCAGGGGAGCAAGCAGACCTCTTGGATCACTTTCCACTATGCTCAATACACTCCAGATGGAAGAAGCACACTCAAGTTGGCCCCCATACCTGTTATCTTTTCAAATATTCAACTACAATGTTCACAACTGTCTAGTTGATTCTAGCGTGGCAGCTAATGTCATGCCGCTCTACATTGCAAAAAAGATAAATGCACGATGAAGCGAAACATCTGCGTGAATCATCCAACTTGATCAAACATCGGTACTAGCCATTGGTGAACTATGAGATGTGATCATCTGACTATCTCATGAAGGCCAAGTCCATCAATGCATCAACATAGTGGTTGTATACATCCCGGAAACATATATTCTACTACTCAGCAAAGATTGGTCTAGCAAGCTAGATGGATATTTTGCTACAAACTGGTCTCACATGTGGCTTTCGTACAAGGGTAGATGCAACAAAATCTAGGTTTTATCCGAGAGGTATATGAAACACAATGTCACTCCCCTTAATGGTGAGAACAAACTGTTGGCCTTCGTAGAACTCATGTTTGGAAATTGCCTCCTGGAAAATACATTGGAGTGTTATCCGGCATGGCCAACTCCAACCTCATCAGACAAGCAGTTGGGACTCCTTCCTCGCCCAACTGATGATAATGAAACTTGTACAATTTTTTTTCCAATAGTAGCATTAGTAGCAACAACGGTACTAGCAGTAGTACCAGCATGCCAAATGGTCCATGTACAAATGAGTTGTGAGCTATGAGTCTTGACAAGTCGAGAACACATGATGGCTTAAGGAACGAGTGTATCTCAGTCATCCAAAATAATGGAAAATGCATGATTTCGAGCTTTTTGAAGTTCGAACACACAAACAACAATGTTGAGTATGAAGCACTCATGCTAAACACACAAAGGACCAACACTACGAATGAACAAAGTAACCTAGGAGCCTACCACGATCCGAACAAGGCCAATCTTAGTACAAGCTACACACTACAACAATGACAAATCGTTGATCGCTTGATCGAATAGTATCGGGATGGGTCTGCACGAGTATATGATGACTTGAGTACACACCACATGTGACCAATCCAACATGAGATTCTCACTAAAGGAGACAAACCATTTTAGCAAAGAATAGGTAACACATGCATGTTGTTTGCACTCATTTCACCGAAAATATTGACTAACATTTTAAGTGTTTGGATTACTTGCAAATTTCATCATCATACTTGGTTTTCTAATTTAAATCTTACACATAAGAAATATGGGAAAATATGCTTACACATCAATTTCATAAACTTGAACCCTTCCAGGAATAAAAACAACTACCCTGTGCCATCATCCAAGCCCATGTTGCACATAGTACCTAAAACAATGGTATTTTCCTCACTTGAAGGTCTTTTGGAATGCCACCAAGTTCCAGTAGCAGAGCCCGGTGGACTTGCACTAGTCTACGAGAAGCTTGGCCCACACACGTGTCATTTGCAATCACTAGGCAGGAGGATTGAAAACCTTCCTGCCAATGGCCAAGATCTCAAAGGTTATTTTCAGTAGGTCGGGCCGCGCTCGTGCCGTGTACATAGTCTGCTTCTTGCTTGTTTAATTTAGTTTGTTTTTCTTATTATATTTGTTTATGCTTTGTTTGATTTTTCTTACTATTTTTGTTCATGTTCGTTTTGTTTTTTGATATATTACTGTTTTTGTTTCCAGAAATAAGTGTTTCCAACTACTATGTACTGGCTTTTGAATAGAGTATGTGGCTGAAATTGGAAGAAACTTGTGACACTACAACACTTGTCTAGTCTTGTGTCTATCTTCTTTATGCTTAGTTGTAACCTTTGGCTGATGAAGCCTTGAAGGAAAATATGAACCATCTTCAAGGGAATTTTGGTCCAACCATGAACCTATGTCCACACTAGGAAGCCCCATGCCTGTACTTAGCCTTTTTCTTTGTGTGTTCAAGCTCTTCCAACTAGTAGAAACAGAGAAGGGGAAATTCTAAATGAGAAAACTTATGTCAGAGGTCTTACATGCTTCTCTGAAGGAACAACCACTTCTGCTCTCAATAAGTTGGGATCCCTCTTCTTCTCTAAAAATAAATAAGTGCCTAAGCACAACGCTCTTGAAAAATACAAAGGTGAAAGAAGAGAAAGGCTTCCTGCGTAGAGAGGTGATGCATGCAACTCCACCGGGGTACTGACCAAGCTCGCTGGAAGTGGAGCAATATGTGTTTTCTTGTGTGACTTCGTTGGGGTACTATCTAGGCCTATTGGCAGTAGAGCAACACCAAAGATGAAAACTTATGCTCTGAGAATATTCAACTTGCAAGCTAAACTATCCTTCCCGGATTCGAAAAACTGAGATTCAAGTTGAAATTTTGATTGTGTTTGATTGAGTTGGTAAAGTGTGAATCACGTATGTCCACGGGGTAAGTGGGGAAGTTGAAGTAACCGGCACAATGATTCAATACTCCCCGAAAGACCAAGGCCCTATGCTAGCTATGAATCGAAATAGAGAAGCTGGAGTTCTACCATTGTGTCGCCAAGTGTTGTAGCGGTTACAAGCACCCTCCAAAATTTTGGCCTTCCCCAATTTCAGAGCCTCCCTTGAAGAGTTTCACTTGATGACTGCACACACTCAGGTTCACTCCATGAGATCATGTGAGTCTTTACATCCACCTCGCTTGTTCATTGCATTCAAGTCTCTGCATGTTGATGTCTAAGTCATGCTTGCAACCATGTTCTAGTTATGCTCAAAGTCTTTGCTTTGTATGTGCTTGTTGTGTTCGCTATGAAAGCATTTGTCACACTCACACACAGAGTCACATCCATTTTCGCGTAAGAATCATCTCTATCAATGAACAATCATTGAATGTTGCTCTTGTCACTTACATCGTCGGTTAGTCTTGTTGAACATGTGTGTCTGGATGGTTTGTTCATTTTTCCATCAAGTCGTGTGAGTGTGTGTTCATGTGATCACCTATGCATCTTTCGATTGTTCACACAAATAACAAATTTTACTAAAGGTTCTAATGACCTAACTCCCCTCTTACAGCCGAACCATCACCCTGCCATTGACTCGGTTGACTGTCAACCAGAACAGCACAAAAGCTCCAAGATAGTATTTTCAAGTTGTGCTTCCCGCAAGCAATCCAATCAACTCTGATGCTGGCCACCTTGATAGTCAGACCTAGCAGTCACCTCAAGACTGACTCCCCTCAAAAATTACGCAGAGGCCACTGACCTCACCCACTCAACTGACTAAGGAAATTGTGCAGATAGGCTAGGCAGACACCAAGTGCCCATCCCTGTCTCCCTCATAAAATTGTGCAGTTTTCCCAGTTAGTCATGCCAAGAGTCGACCAACTGTTCTTATAAGAAATTATGTAATGTTCATGAGTAGCAATTTCACTTCCCATCAGTCATATTAGCTTACAAATTGTGCGGAGAAGATCAGTAAGCTGACCTCCTGGCCTTAGTGCAATTCTCCTTGCCAGCAGCCCCTAGCAGTAGACTACCAATTCCCTCTAGGAATTGCATAGTTTCTGCTGCAAGTCTCCCAGGCATCCAACTAGCAGTTCCTTCTAGGAATTTCATAGTTTTGGCTTCCAGTGACCGAAGTAGCCGACTAGTAGTTCACTCTGGGAATTACGTAGTTTTGGCTGCCAACCTCCTCGGCAATTCCCCAGAAAAATGCACAATCCCTGCTTGTTGACCCTTCATGCAGCCCAGCCCGTTCCTCTGAAAAATTACGCAAATCTAGTTGTCCAACCCCGCAGCTCATTCATTCTAGAAAATGCACAGAGCATGCTTGCCTTGCCTTCCAGCAGCCTAAACTGTTCCTCCCAAAATTTGTGCAATTTTGCCTCCCAAACAAGCCAGACCTTGTAGATAGTCATTGTGGACTCAGATTGTCTATCTCCATCTCTCAGTGACTCTTGCGTAGTTTTCATCAGTAGTTTCCTGGAGCCATCATCCTGCATCACAACCTTGCTGCCTCTCCCAGTCACCTGCATCTGAATGATCATGTGTCATGGTAGACTAGGAGGTTTTGGATTTGATGTCATCTCGTCATGAGTGACTTCAGTTATAGGTAAACCAACCAACATGGCAAGACAATGAATGGGACGAACCAAGGGAGCACATGTATAATAACAATTTCATTAACAGATGAGTGAATGAAGCATGTGAAGTGGATGAATACGACGAAAATGCACCTTCGTGAACAGAGGAACCTGTCAAGCCTTCCAACATGCAAGTAAGGAACTACATGCTAAAGCTTCATCAAGTGAACCAAAGACCATTAAAGACATCCATCATCCAACAACACTATAGCTTGACATGCACTCTAGTAGTAACACGAATGTACTAGCATTTTCACGTCAAGTCATGTCAAGTCACGTCATGAGTCATGTTCACATCTCCACTATGGGCTTGTTGTCAATTAATGTGATGTAACATGGAATTCCAAGAGACCCACTTGTTGAACAAAGATTCATGTAAGTCAAAGAGTCATGGAATTAAAATGTTCACGAGGGTAGTTGAATAGCCACAAGGGTTAGTTTCACCCTTGGCTATAAATACCCCCTCATTTGTACATGCAAAGGGATTTTTCACCTCAGCTCCTCCCAAATAGCCAAGAGAGTTTGTAATATCTTCTTTGAGGAGTAAGTATGATCTATGTGTATGTTGGCGGCCACCCACCTATCCCATTTGGACCCCCACAACTATCTCTTTCAGTTTTTCAGTTTTCGTAATTGTAGCACAATTTACTATTTTTAGCATTTTTTCGAGTCCTGAACTTTCGGAGTCGTTTTGAGGCCCTAAACAACGTTTTTTGGGAAATCTGTGAGCAACATGAGTCCATGTACTGATGTTGCTCTTCCCAAATTTGTAGTGCTTGGATAGATCTTTCTAACGAGCTATTGTACACATCAAATGAAGATTGGGTGCCAAAGTTAAGAGCCCGGAAAGTTCATGTACCAACTTACCCAAAACAGGGCCCGCAATTTGGCGTTTCATCTTCTAGGGTTAGGTTTTGGAATGTTAAGGGTTTTCCATTGTTTCTCAACAATAAATAGGCCTTTGAGCCTCATTGTAACATAGTTCAGAGGCATGTAGCCACCACATCGCTTCTTAGAGATAAGCTACCATCGCCCTAGCTGGTTTAATTTCCATTTCTGTTTGTAA
>APFE031230362.1:52271-81608 GCA_000404065.3 Pinus taeda
AGTTTAACATGGGATGCTTATTGGTTCTTCTTAATCAAGCCATACAGCCAAAGAGCTACCTTGAAATGCCTCACGAATGTTGTCGGGTATATCATACCCGACATTTAGGATGCCACCTTCGCCACCCAATTTAGTTTGCGCCTCAACAGACCGCCAGAAGTGGAGCCGATGCTTGCGATAAGCCAGCTCAGGTTTAAGGGCAAACAACCTGAGTCATGACTCACATCACCGACTGCCAGACCGCCTCTGAGAAATAGATCACATTTACTGATACCGATTTAGTAGGATTTTGTTTCATAGATTTTTTTTAGCTTAGTAGTATTTATAGACCCTTTCATGCATTTAGAAAGGGTCGTAAAGTTTTGTATATGACTTAAACCCTGAAGTTGCACTATTGTACTTCAGGGATATTCTTTTATGAAACTGGACCAATCATTCTGATTTTGATAAGGAAGCTTTTATACAAATGTGCACTACTGTCTTTGTTTGAAAGCATTTATGTGTTGAAGGAAGAATTTCAAATAGCGATTGATATTGGGATTGATTAGCAGCTCATATGTTACTATTATCTATGTCTGGACTCATTCTTGTTATATGAATTGTCATTTGATCGCTCTTGCTATTATCACTTATATATATGTGTTTTAATAGCATCCTTTATGCATCCCACTATTGGCTGTTTATAGCATGCTTTTCTTCCAACCATATATGTATCGATGATATAAATGATAAATGCAGTAATCTTGTGTTAATCACTTTGTTTAACTAGTTAGATAAAGTAATCTTTGAGTGAATGAATATCTATGTTTATTTTACAGAGTCATATACATGCCTATCAATAGACAAGGATTATTAAACGCTGCATTTCAAAAGAATAGTTTTTCCCGGGATTAGTATTAGTTTTCTTATTTTGTTGATAGATTAAGCTATCCGCCTATCATTAGAATAGACAACCTATCACTTATCCACCCCTTTTATTCATTATCGGGAAACTGGTCCCGTTATATCCAGTCGGAGCCACCATCCCAAACGGAAAAGGAGCTGTACTAAGGTCCGGACTAGGTGGTTATCCCCCAATGTTGTTGCAGCTATTTTCGAGGCATCAAAATTTTTGGCGCTAGAAGGAGGGCATCCACTATGAATGGCGAGTAAGCCAAAACCTACAAACCATTCAAAGAGTAACTCACCCTCCACCTCTCCTCGGACCTCTCAGCGAGACGAGGAAGAATCAACCACTACTGCTCAACTACATCATATTTTAGAACACTTAAGTCCAGAGTCCCCTAAAGTTCAATATATCATCCAGAAACTTCAAGGCTTCTCGATTTCACCTCCTAGATCTGAAGTATCACAAGGCAGTCAAACTTCGCAATTCCACTTACCTCCTCACCTTACCAGACTTCAAAGCGAAAAACTAGGTATTGAACCACCTGAGTTTCCTTTGCCCGAAAGGAAAAGGATTAAAAAGAACGCCGAAGTTTCTGGTAGTGAAACATTTTCTCCATCATCTTCCATTTCATCATCACCTGTGCGAAGTCAAACACCCACTTCACCACTACATATTGTTGTTCAACAAGGGACTTCACCTCAAACATCACAATCTTTTCAGTCTTCATTTCCACCTCCCCCTCAAGCACCTGGAACATCACAGGCAATCGCTGGTACTCCTAAAATGGCTCAAAGACCATGGAGAAGTCCTGGTGCAGTCACCATGCCTGCGCCTTTACATCTGTTACCCGATTATCCCGAAAAATGGCTACCAAAGTTCAATCCAAATGTTGGAACGTCAGCAGAAGAACACATAAATAATTTTATGTTGTCAGTCAATTTGAAGGGAGTGACTGAAGAAGATGTGGTAGTTACATTGTTTCCCTATACACTACAAGGATCTGCAGGGTCTTGGTATTTTTCCTTGCCCTCTGGATCCATCACCAGTTGGAATATCTTTCAGGAACAGTTCCTTACCAAATACGGCGATGATAGATCCTTGGCTACACTCGTCCATGACCTTTCCAATTTAAGGATCGAGTCAAGAGAACCCATTAAGGAGTTTAACTCCCGATTTAACAAACTCTTGAACAAAATCCCTACCGATGATAAGCCAAGTGAACAAGTTAGAAGCGAGTGGTATATTACCGCCTTACCCTCAAACATAGCTATTTTCGTGGATAGGGATAAACAACCTACATTGGCCAAAGGTAAGACTTTCCACTATGCATGGTTGATGTTATCCATCATGCTGTTTACAAGTGAACTACCCGAAGACAACCAGTTCCCGTCCTTGGACTAGGATTGAACAAAAGCCACAAAATACGTGTCACTCTGGGTGATAAGGGATGTTGCACGAATCTGGGGCATCATGATTTTCTGGATACTAATGGAAGCAGACGTCCGAAAATGGATCAACCAACAACCCTGGCTGTCCAACGAGACATATGACAGTGTGAAGAACATCACCAAGTTTAAGGCAAACATGCACTATGCATACATCTAGGTGCGCAAGGACCCAGACTAGACATGGTCCACACTCCCTTTCATTTCCACTGATGAGGCTATCTTTGCGGTATTGGATACCTAGCCACTAGAGTGGCACGGACCCGATGCAGTGGGGCGCGATGAGACCACCATCCAAAAATAGAAGGCTGAAGCTAAGCACATAACGCGGCCAAAGAGGAACGAACAACACGTTGCAGAAGTACTGCCGACTTAGGAGGCAGTGCATGCTTCTATAGGTAAAACACCCACAGAAAGGGCTACGACGACAAAGGGCGAAAGCGGTTCAAAAGTGCCCACAGAGATGGCCACGAATACAGGGACGAAAGGAACACTGCTAACCACCACGGGTGCACCCTTAAAACGACCACATCTGACAGAACGGACGAAGCCACAGAAGAAGGCCAAGGCATCTAAATGGGATGGAGAACTGGCCACATTGACTAAGGGCGACCTAGGTGACATAGGGGACACAGTTCATGAAGTCACCTGGGAAGCAATCGATGAGGCCATGTCAGAGCAAAAGATTGTGTTGGGGGTGCTCCGCGTGTAGATACAGGGACTTGGGACATGGGCCTCACAGCCGGGAACCATCACTACTCGTGGAGTTATGGGTATGTCAGCCACTGAGCAGCTGCTAAAGGCCCAAATGGCTAATACTATCATGATCCCATAAGGAGCATTGATAACAGAAAACATGACAGACAGAGTTGTGGTGGGTCGACTTACGGGACTTGGATTAAATTTGGCTTCTCTCCAGCGCGAAAGCTTGTACTAGCTCTAGGACAATGCAACGATGGAGCTCCACGCCAGGGAAGGACATGAGGAATAGGTACTCAATGAATAGAGAATTAATATAGAACAACTGAGCATCGAATGGGACGAATTGGTCACACAGAGTCAACAGTTTGGAGCAACTTGTAGGGGAAGCATGTTCGTGTACCCCTGAGCTGGAGATTGCAGCCGAGTTTCCTGTTAGCATATGAATCCACAAGCTGGCTAGTGGGCTTTGCAAAGCAAAGGAGGAGGCCGCCATGATTCAGTTGGCTCTCAGCATGCAGATTGCAAAGCTGCAACTCAAAACATAGCAATCTATACTACCGGAGGTCACCGAATAGCAGAGAGGCCTCATTCAATCTGGACGAGAAACAATAGCATGTGTTATGCAAGAGTGCTCCAATGTGTTGGATCAATCACTTCTTATGCTCACGTCCCTACAAGAGGATCCAACCTTACAATGGTAGGAAACAAAGGCAAGGGGGCTACAGCGAGCCTATGATAATGTTAGGGGGACTGCGCACACAGTTACTATTACGCAATGGTTGGCCAAAATGAGGGAGGCTCAGGCTCTTAAGATACAGGCTGACACCGCTCGGCAAAAAGCAACAGTAATTAAAGAATGGATCCAGCCTTGACTTGATGAGGCATTTAGGGTTTCCACCACCATCGAGCGAAAGGTGGCCCACATGCAGGCAGCATATGCAACCAGACAGGCGACTATTGATACATCGATAGCTCACGTATAACAAGTACAGAAGATGGCGGAAGAATTTTTTGCAGGTGTAAGTGAAGCATAGAAGTTTTTGCATGACCTTCATGCAAAGACTGCTACACCAACCGAGTGACTCGAGATAAGTCACGTTGATTGTGTTGGGGGCCTGTTAGGTAGTCAAGGCCCCGTATAACGGTTTTGGGACCCTAAGTCCATAGTTTTGGGAAAAAGGTATAGTAATGACTCCGCGAAGTGCACAGAGTGTGAATTGTAATGAGTCAAGCCAAACGGTTGTCCACCCAAGAATAATGTAAAATAATAGGAAGAGAGTAAGCCTACCCATGGTTCGTGGACCATGGAAATGTATAAATAGAGCAAGGCTCTATGGCTAGAGGTCAGTTTTTGAGAAGTCTTTTTCTTGGATGTTGGTGTTATGGTTTTGTGAAGACAATACTATCTGCATCTATAAGTCCAAGTCAAGGGTGTTGGTAGATACATAGAGGCTCTACACCCGTGTGCGTAGAGGCCCAGTAGAGTCTGTAGTTGTGTGCATGGACCCCTGTAGCCGAGTGCGCATGGATGGTCTGGTTGTATGAATAGAAGATTTTAATAAAGATAAGTGGTTTCTGAAGTATCGCGCATCTATTGTGTTCTGGTTTATGCATCTATTATATGAGTTTATATCTTTTGTTGCTATAATTACGTGCATTGGGTTTTACTGTTAAATGTTGGATTAAAGACTATACCAAGAAGATCAGATCTATAATAATTTCATTAATAAGCAAGTACACCCACACGGATCTTCGCAGAATCTCGATAACAATCCAAAGTGGCACGAGGCCACCGAATGGTTCGTGACCCTTCTAGACCACATCAAGACATCCCAAGGGTGTGGAAACCTGGTTCCAACACCCTCCCCTGCTACCTCGATTTGAGACCTCAGTCCGCGCTCCATGGGCTGTTGCTGAAAGGGCCGGTAGTTGCGGGATTTGTTTGGCTAATAACTCTTCTGAACCTGGTTCAGGTCCCAATAAGCCAACAACATTCCCACATCATTGCTTATCTTCCTAGTGCTATGGTAAAAGATATTCATACACAAACAAATCCTAATGGAAAACGAGGCAAGTGGATAGCAGTCATCCTAGCGTATGATATTGAAATAAAACCTACCAAGCTTATTAAATGGAGGGGATTGGCTAAGCTAATGACCGAGCCAAATTTCCATGTTCTTGACATAAATTTCATAGCTTCTCTTGATGAACAAGAAGAGAAGGTGACTCCATAGGTTTTATAAGAAATTTCTACCTCATCATTGTATGCAGATATCATTTTTATCTTATAGAATTTACAAGCTCCTCTTGGTTTAACTAAAACTAAAGCTAGATGTCCTAAGTTAAAAGCTATTAAATTTTGCATTTAATATCAAAATATGTATTGGAAAAATGTTGGAGGTATTTTTTTAAATTGTTTACTAAAGGATAAAGCTGATAATATGATGTAAGAATTCCATCAAGGAGACTATGGAGGACACTTATATTGGAAAACCATAGCCAAAAAAATCGTCAGAATTGGTTTCTACTGGCCCACTTTATTTGCAAATGTGTACAAGAAAGTCTCAGCATGCCATCAATGCCAAATTTTTGAAGGTAAAAGAAATTTTTTGCCCCTATACCTAAAGCCTATTTCAGTAGAGGTCCCCTTCCAATAGTGGGGCCTAGATTTCATTGGAGAAATCCATCTGAGCTCCTCAACTCAACATACATGGATCTTAACAACCACTGACTATTTTACCAAGTGGATCGAGGCTATCCCAACTAGGCCAGTTACAAACATGGTCATCATACAATTTTTAGAATGTAAAATTCTGTCAAGGTTTGGATGCCCCCCATAATATTATCATTGACAATGTTACTACCTTTAAATAAAAGAAAATGGTTGATTTTTACAATGAGTACTAGATAAAGCTAGGACACTATACTGCCTATTATCCACAAGGAAATGGGTTAGTTGAATCCTCCAACAAGATTTTAGTCAAGATCATCAAAAATCTATTGCAAGAGAATAAAAAATCCTCACATAAAAAGATCAATGCGCTGTGAGTTGACCGAATTAGCACCAAAACGTATATTCGGATGTCTCCATTCCAAATAGTATATGGAGTTGATTTTGTTTTTCCTACTTCTCTAAGATTTCCTGTGTTGAAATTTTTACCAGCATCTCAAGAAGAAACCAATTATTTACAAAGAAGAATTAATCAGTCCATACAGTTGCAACAGTCCAAGGAGGAAGTCTACAATAGAACTCATATCATTCACGATAAGATTTGAAAGATCCATGATAAAAGGACTAAGGTAGGTGATTTTAAACTAGAGGATCTAGTATTGAAATGGGATTCAAGGAATGAGGACAAAGGAAAACATGGGAAATTTATTGTTTGTGGAAAGGACCCTACAAATTTGTAGCCTTTCGAGGAAATAATGCATTTTTCTTGAAGGACTTGACTGAAGAAGCACTGCCCAAGGGACCTGTCAATGGAAGAATTATCAAACACTAATTTCCTCAAAGTTAAATCAATTTTCATTTAGAATCATTGTATATATCATTTTACTATTCTACTGTAAGACTGAGGGTGGTTAACATCAGAAATTGAAGCCCAAAGAGAAGGCCTTGAGCTTCTGGTGATTTGTTACCCATATTTAAGAATAACAACAAGTAATCAACTTATCTATAGAATAACGACTCCATGCCCAATGGATAAAGACTATTGATCTACAACGTTCTTGACATCTCACAAGGAGCATGCCATCCCCATTGGAGCCACTATTAGGGTCCTATAATCTATAGGATCATAAGATGATTATCTATGAATTTTCATGAGTATGATTATTCTAAATAATTTTCCTTTCTATAAATTATTTCCAAAATAAAAGAAAAAGAAAAAATAGAATAAAAGAAAAGAAAAGAAAGGGGATAGAAAAATAAAAAAAACATATATTATGAAAAAATGAAAGAAATAAAAAAGAATCAAAATAGCCCAAATCATTGAGTTAGTCTAAATGCCACTTAAAAAAAGAAAAAAGAAAATGATGAATAACCTTAGAAAAAATCAATATGCACTTGCAAGTCCAAATGCCACATTAAGGTTAATTAAGTATGTTTAAGATTAATTAGTCACGCCATATAAGCGTGATTAATATGGTTGTAATAATGTTATGTGGTGAATATGACATTTGTTTATTTATAGTAAACAATGTGCAAAAACGAGCGGCCACGATTCACCCCACTCGAATCAAAGACAGGTGATCGCATTCGACCCCCCCCCGCCCCACCCAAGCCCCTCCGACGTTTAATCAGGGGAGGGTCCGAAAAGGCGGAAACCAATTATCATTTTTTACAAAGTGGCGGCCTCCCAGGTGTTCGTATACCTAAAACCCTCTAATACGCTTCCCCCCCCCCCCCCCCCAAAAAAAGAAACCCCCCCCACGTCCCGCATATTCCCATGACCATTGACTTTGCTTCACTCCCGTCCATTCCCCTTCTGATAGGTGGCCCTCCTGTCCCCACCTCGCTTTGAAACCATTCCACTACATGGAATCCTCCCATTCACCTACTATCTTTCCACCAGATTAACCCCTCGAAACCACTTGTACCTAATACATTACTTCCACCTCATCATTAGATGGTTAAGAAATTAATTTTTACCCATTCCCACGACAACATATCCGCTCCTCCAACTACTAGATTACAACATTAAATCACTTTTGCCTATATTTACCCCGAAAACTCATTATGTAGCTTCCTTTGTTGTTTCAAGGTGCCAAATGTATTAGAGTTGTTATAGTGCTTCGCATGTACACCAGAACCTATTGTAGCACCAAGTTAGCAGAACCTGCCACTGCTACAATGATCCAGACCACCATTCTGACCTGTATATCAAGCCAATTACTAGTCCACATTTGGCCACCTGTCTCCAACCATTCTCCTGGGTAATTCAAAAACTCCAATTTTTCCTCTTTCTGTTCATCATGGCCCCTAAAGGAAAGTCCAAAAATGTTGAGGAAAACCCCATCTTACTCTGACTCATAAACCTGGACCATTAACCTCTAGTGGACCAGGAGTAGAAAATTTCTTAAATCAGTTGTGAATTCAACTTATATGAACTTCACAACTGGATAAAGAAAAACTTCTTAGACTAGAGCGATGACCTAACTCTATGGGATTCTCTTCTACCCCAATTTCTCTCCCCCCAAACACACCATTTCCCTTAATTTGTCTCTCGGTGTTAGTTTAGGTATATTCCTAGTCAGGCGATAGTTTTCGCTTGGAACAGAGACATTTTTTTCAACATAGCCCCTAAGTCAATCAAAATAATGACTCCCTAAGCCCATTTTTAGTAGATTCCCTCATGGAAGAAACTTACCTTTCCATAGAGAGCTATAATTTTTGAAATTTTCTTACCAGAAGATGTTGAGTTACCAAAAACTAATCCACCTTACCCATCTTCTATGTTTCTAGACATTACCAAGCATATTATTTCATTAGTATCATTCCTTTTAAGCTATCAATCTAATCAGTTGGTCGACGAGCCCATCCTAGGTTTTATGTCATATTTTTCCACATGAGAGAAACCTTCTATCATTTTCAACTATAGTTAGTTCCTAATAAATACAATTCATGATCAATTTCTGAAATTATCAACAAAGGGAGTGTTTAAATATGCTACTATGTTAGTGCATCTATTTTTATTTCACCAGGCCAAGAGATTCTAGATTTCATTCCAAAAAATAGATGAGAAAGGCAATTCTCAATCAATAATTCATTGAACTTCCTTGATAAGGAAGCATTCCAATGAGGTTACATTCAATGAATTTGAAGATCAGTTTCTATATATAGTTTCCTGCTTGCTAAACAGTGATGTGGAGCCTAGGATAATACCATAAATATATAGAATTTTGCACCTCAGTGAGCAGACTAAGATAGGAGATTGGTACTTGTAGAAAAACTATACCGAGATAAGAGTTTATGGGTGTGAATTTCCACCATACATGCTACCAAAATTTGTCCCCATGAGGATCTTCTCATTAGAACATATAATACAAATGATGAATATGGATGATCTCCATTTTGTTGTAGCAAAGAAGAAGTCTCAGTTTAAGATCAAGACATAGGTTGGACCATTTATATATAATACTAGGGCAACAAGTAAGGAGCCAGATTTGCTTCTTAAGAAAATGAATTTCAAGTTGAGTTTCACCTGGTCATATGATCTCTTTGGCATCATTTCCTAGACCAGAGATAAAGAAATTTGTGAATCAAAGTCAGTGGGAGGAGAATACTTTATTGGGGGCAGAAGAGTAGGTGATATCCACGACTACCTCATAGACTCTAGTAGCTCAATAGAAACAGGACAAGAGGAAAAGGAAGGATGTTTCCCCTTCAATTAAAAAGATTGGATTTAAGGAGTTTCATATATACAAGAAGAAGCAAAAGACTAATCCTACACTATTTTTTCTGTAGGAGGATGATGAGCAATCCACCATAGTGCTAACAGGCCCTCATGCCTCTACAAGGAAAGAAGATATTCTCATAGGATTTCCATCTTCCTCAACTTCCCAAGATCCCCTAGTCACAGTTCAAACAATAGAGTTGGTTCAGGACCAAGCTGAACCAAATATTTTTTCTAGATTCAAGGAAATCAAGAGGAAAAATGAACTACTCAAATCCACCACATAATCCCAATTCTGGAAGTAGATAGCTTCTTCACAACACAATATTATTTCAACCTTTGACAGAGAAAAGGGGAAAATGCAAATGGAATTCCTTCAAGCACAGGTCCCATTTCCAAAAACTCCAGCTGATTACAAGAAGTCTATATTTTCCTTTGATGCCCAATAGGTACACCTCATTGACCAAATAGCCATGCATAAACAAACTAGTGAAATTATATACTCTACTCTGACCAATATTTCCATGACAACATCCAAATTGCAGGCCTCAGTCAACAGTATACAATCTCAATTAAAACTTGAAAATGGCTCATCTTTGGCTAAACATACAAAAATCAAATCATTAGAAGACCTTGTAATCAAAATAGGGTATGATCCCAATGATGTGAAAGAATCATAAGATATTGTAAAAAGGGATAATGTTGATATTGCAACACTCAAGAAGAAGCTCAAGCTTCCCTCTACAGAAGACCCACAGACTAAGGAAGTTGGGGAGCTTGAGAAGAAAAAAGAGGAAATGTTCAAAATCGTAATTCAATAAAATGGCCAAATTAAGGACATGGAGGTTGAGATGGAAAGACTACTGAAGGAAAAGGAGCAGTATTCACAACTAGAAAGAGTTCCACTAACAATAGTACCTATTTTAGATGCATCCATAGCAGGAGCATCTACATCGACAAAAACAAAAGCACAAACCACAGATTCTTCAAACGAGCTGGTTAAAGCTATGGAAGACAATTTATTAGAGGGCAACAAATTGAAAAATTAAAGGCCCAACTTAAAACCTTACAAGAGCATAAATTAAACACAGATAATTCATTTATAGCAGAGCTACAAAAATATCACAGGCTAACCCAAAATATTTAGTGGCTGGAAAATGTGTCTATAATGGCTCAAACACTAACACATGCAAAAGAAAGTATATGGATTGAAATCAATGAGGCCATCATAGAAATATGGACTTCAATTGAAATAATCTTTGAACAAGAGGACTTAATATAGAGATCAAAGGGGTTAATTGAAGAATTCATAAACAACTTGGGATAGAGGCTAGGGGAAGCTAATACTTTAATTAAAATTTTGAATTCAAAGACCAAGGATGAGTTAGCAGAATTTGAAATTGCAGATAGAACAAAGACTATTTTGGAAGTCAAGAGAGTCCCTACTAAAACGAATTTACTAGTACAGTTGGAAAACAAGTGCCAACATTTGGAGACCACATCTAGAAGTTCCATAAGGAATTCAATGTATTACATTTAAAACTACTACTAGGACTAAAGGGGATTGGAGGAAAGTTAGTGCCTCTAATAGATTACTAGCAGAAATTATACTCAATAACCTAGGAAAAATCAAAGTTTTCTGCTATCAAAGGCACAATCACAGTAAAATCTTTCATGGATCCTTTAGAATTAGATTTCTTATCAAGGCTAAAGTCAAGCATTATTTTTGGTCAAACCAACTTTCCAAAAATATATGGAGGTAGATGAAACTTATAGAAAGCTGGTGAAAATGCCCATCCCAGATGAAGACAGAAGGGACCAGCTGTGTCAACTCTTGGAGAAAAGGAAGTTTTATCTTCAGTAACTGATAAACACTTTTCCAGACCCAGTCATCAACAACAACCCTCTAAGATAGTGCAATCAGATTCAACAGTTTAAAGTGATCTATATTTTTGTTCTATTTTTAAAAATAATTTAGGATATTTTGTAAAAGATATTAAGGTTTTCACTCAAGATATTTTTTGATAATTTTGTATACGTACTTGATAAATTGAAGTACAAATGATGGAACTTGGATGAAGAAAGCATGATCTTGATGTAAAGCATGATCATTTCTTTAATGCAGAAGTATGTTCCAGGATTCTTGTTT
Organism: Pinus taeda; assembly: GCA_000404065.3. Taxonomy (NCBI): domain Eukaryota; kingdom Viridiplantae; phylum Streptophyta; class Pinopsida; order Pinales; family Pinaceae; genus Pinus; species Pinus taeda. Next base: position 63,852 of record APFE031230362.1, read on the forward strand.
CAAGTAAGCTGGTGATGTTTTTCTTTTGTAAATTTGTTGTATCTTTGTTCCCCACATGTTATTATGATCTATATTGTTTAAATATGTCATACCAGGAGGTAACTCCTCAAATGTAATTGTATTATTCATTCAAGTTTTTTATTATTATATACAAGAGGGAGTGACTATTCAATTCATCTCCTAATGACTCTCCATTTCCTCTATTATTTATTTACACTAATTACAGTTGTTCACCCAATCCCTATGACTAGGTGTCAACATTCCCCCCCTTAATCTAAAGGATGTCGGTGAGTCCAAGCATCATTCTGAATCTTTCAAGCTTTTCTCTTCCAAGCACTTTGGTGAAGATGTCTGCAATCTACTCATTAGTGGAACAATGGTGAAGATGGATTGTTTTGGCCTCAACATGATGTTGAATCAGATGATATTTTGTATTGATGTGCTTCGTTCGATCATGGAGCTTTGGTTTCTTGTCCAACTTTATTGTCAAGGTATTTTCAATCATGAGTGGAGTTTATTGTACTTGTTTTACCTACAAATCTTCAAGAATTTTCCTGAGCCACACAATTTCTTTTGTTGCCTCAGCTGCTCCCACACATTCTACCTCTATTGTGGAATCTATTGGAACTGATTGTTCACATGATCTCCAAGAGATGGCTCCTGATCCAAGACACATAGCATTACCCGAAGTAGATACCCTGGTTTCGTTGTCTCAATCGAAGTTTGAATCAGAGTATCCAATCAAGCTGAAGTTGCCCACCTATGTATACTTGATTCCAAAGTCGTGAGTTCCCTTCAAGTACTTTAGAACTCTTTTTTTAGTAGACCAATGTTCCTCACAAGGCTTTTGCATAAACCTATAGAGGATTCCAATAGCAAACGAAATGTCTAGTATGGTAGTAGTTAGGTAGTTGAGAGTTCCTTTAAGCTGTCTATACTTTGTTGCATCCTCAAATTCTTTTCTTTCAATGGATGTGAGCTTTAAGTTTTGTTCCATTGGAGTAGTTAGAGGATTACATTCAGTCATGCCAAATGTGTTCAACAGATCTCCAATGTACTTCTTTTGAGAAATGAATATGGACTTCGGATGTTGAGTTACTTCAATGCCAACATAGTAATGAACATAGCCCAAATCAGTCATTTCAAAGCCTTTCCTCAATTCCTTCTTTATGGATGTAATGTAGCTCTCATTGTTCCATGTAATTAAAAGATCATCTACATATACCACAAGATATACAACTGTTTTTCCAACCTTCTTGATAAACAAAGTTGCATCATCAAGATCATAATGTTTGAAATTGAGTCTAAGAAGATGCTTAGTTAGTTTTTCATACCAGGCTCGTGGTGCTTTTTTGAGGCCATACAAGGATTTCACAAGTTTGCATACTTTATGTTCATGTCCTTTTACAAAAAATCCTTCAGGCTGGGACATAAAAGCATTCTCTTTTAGATCTCCATTCAAGAAAACAGTTTTTACATCCATTTGATGGAATTTCCAACCATTCTGAGTTGTTAGGGCAAAGAGTGTCCGGATTGTAGCCGATTTTGTTGTGGGGGGGAATTATCCTCATAATTGATCCCTTCCTTCTGTGCAAAACCTTTTTCCACAATCTTGGCTTTGTGCTTATCAAGTGAGCCATCAACTTTATACTTGTTCTTGTAGACCCACTTGCAACCAATTGGTTTGGTTCCCAATGGAGGATCAACCAGCTTCCAAGTGCCATTCTTTATCATGGAATCATACTTCTTTTGCATTTCTTCTTTCCATTCATCATGAGAAGCAACTTCTTTGAAGGAAGCTGGTTCAAAATCTATAAACAAATTCAATTCACAATCATAAGAAACATCCATATCAACAAGTGAATCAGAGTCATCTACATCACCTCCATTTTGTTGGGTTGAATTTCTAGTTCTTGTCTTTCCAACCTCATCAGGATGAAAACTTTCAAGTGTCTTTGTCAGCCACTTTGGGGGACCTTTTTGAGATGGTGCAAGCTACTCCATTGATTGAGTTTGGACTAAATCAAGATTGAGTCTCCCAATTTTGTCAATAACATCACTCAAATTATCATTCGTTGTTGGATTTTCATGTGGGGGAGAGAGTGCTTCAGAAGAAGATTCCATAGGTTTCTCTAGTATAGGAATCTCCCCTTCAAGATGTGGAATCGGATTATAAAATTCTTGAAATTATTTTTCATTTGCGAATATATCCAAGAGATTAAGTTGCCACTCAACAACATTGTTAGTTTTGGATGATTTAAGAAAGATTACATCTCTATATACAACAAACTTTTTATTGACTTCATCATAGAAATGGTATGCTTTGGAGGTTTTTGAATACCCTACGAAGATACACTTACAACTTCTTGCACCAATTTTGTTTCTATGTACCTTTGGTATTAAGGCATAACATGTGGAACCAAAGACCCTGAGATGCTTTACTGAAGGAATGTGCCTATACCACATTTCATAAGTAGTCTTGTTTCTAATAGCATTAGATGGACATATATTATTTACATATACAACACATAGAAATGCATAAGCCCAAAACATCAATTTTACATTTTTGAAAAACATCATGAAACACACCACATTTAAGATTATCCTATTCATTCTTTCAGCTACTATGTTCTATTGGGGATTATAAGGCACAACTGTTTGATGTTTGATCCCATGTTGGCAAAGATAGTTTTAAAATTCACTTGAAGTGTATTCTTTTCCATTATCAGTGTGAATAGAGCCAATATGAGATTATGCATCATTTTCAATCCATGTATGAAAGTTCTTGAATGTTTGAGAAGCATTGGTTGTGTTCTTCAATAAATAAACCCAACACATTCTAGTGTAGTCATCAATAAATGTCATCATATATTTATTTCCATTTGCAAAACGAACAGGCATTGGACCACATTAATCTGAATGAACGAGTTCAAGTTTTCTATGTGCTCTGGATTGTGAATCATGAAAATATTGTTTTCTATGCTTTCCTAGAATGCAGAAATCACATTCTTAAGTTTCCTAGGAATTGTAGGCAAACCAGTAACACCATTTTTCTTCAACAAACGGAGGTTGTCATAGTTCAAGTGTCCAAATCGAGTATGCCATAATAAACTTGATGGAAATGTACCTTCTTCATAATGAGAATTGTATGAGAAACTTTGTGCATGAGCAGAGGTACCCTATAGCTTGAGAATCCTTTCTTCTTCTATCCCCACCAGGACAAGTGAGGGGTATGATGCTTTTCTCACCTCAAGCTTGCCAACAAACATATGAATGGAGTGTCCTTGCTAGCAGATGTGAACCAAGGACAACAAGTTTCTCCTCAGCTATGGGAGATATAAAACATGATGAAAAAGAAAGTCTCGAAGACCAAGCAATTTAAGGTTGATTTTACCAAGCCCTAATGGCTTGAGTTTTGACTTGTCTACAAAGTATAATGCTTCATCAATATTGTTAGTAAAGTCTTCAAAAAAATATCTTCTAAAATTCATATGGCAAGTTTCTCCCGAATCAAGCAACCAATCATTTTTCCAAGAAGAAAGTGAAGCATTAAATAAGTCTTCATTTACTCCAATATTACAGTGTGCCACAACATAGTGAGTGGATTTAGGTGCTTTTCCTTTCTCTTTATCATTAGTTTTAACTTTTGGTTGGTTTCTTTCATGCTTAATTCTATCCCAAGGCAACTTACATGTGGATGCATCATGTGATCCATCTCTTTTGCAGCGTATGCAGTGCAAATCTGAATTTTCTCCTTGAGAGTGTCTGCCCCCCTGCCTCTAAAATTTCTACCTCTTCGTCTTCGACCACCTCTTCCTCAACAAGAATATTGAGAAATATTCTTCTCTCTATTGAGCTATCAAAGGAATATCCAGTTCAACATTAGTGACTTTGATATCATGCATAATAGATTTTACTTCTGATGCAAGAGCAAGAGGATCATCATTTTGTAATTCAAGGGTGAACAATTTAATCATGAGTTGAACAACTTCAAGTGCAAAGTGTGACTCATAGAGTTCCTTTAGTTTTTTTAAAGCTTCAAAAGAATTTGAAAATGGTGAAATATGGAGACTCACCTCTTCATTTACTGACGCTGCAATCAATGCATAAGCCTTGTTGTTCTTATTTTCCCAAATGGCGAATTCCTTGTTTGAGGTAGGTTGTTCTGGCAGTTTATCTCTGTTTCCAACACACACTCATTTCCACAACTCATTAAAAATGAGAAAGTGTTTGATTTTCCGAGACCACTCAGGATAATTTTCCTTCCCATTGAGGACCACTCCCACAATAGATATTAATGAATGCATTTTTTTTTAATATACTTCTCCTGCCAATAAGTTGTAAGAAATTGCACTTCTGCTTGTAAAAAAAACTACATTTTTAATGTTTATAACAGAGGTATGGACATGCTCACAAAACCCAACAGGTGAGTACAGATGTAAGGCTTCCACCTCAAAAGGTCTAATTTAGAGATGGTCCACACAAAAATGGAACCTAAATGTCTAAATATTAGCAAAGCAAACATTTCGGGCCTGTATCTCTGATGAAAACAAGCACATTTTTGGCAAAATAGAATGTCTCTTTCAAAATTCACCAGTATAACCCACTTAAAAACATCCTATACAAGACTCAAATAAAATGCCTCTTTCAAAATTCCTCAGTATAGCCCACTTAAAAACATATTAGAATAGATAATAAGGCACGTAATCCACATGTTTTCTTCACCGTCAATCTGAGAGTCACAATCTAAAACTCTGTGTCAAAGCAAGTACCCATGAATTTTTTTTTTAGGGGAGGTGGAGGGCTAATACCATGGAGCAGTTGCCTCACATAACTAGCCACAACAGTTTCCAGAGAGGGGAAAACCTATAGAACCGTTATCAAATTCTTGACAGAGGCACACCTGTGGAGTGGTTGCAAGAGGTCAGTTCTACAAAATAGGTAGAACATAAGTAGAATAGGTAGAAGGGAGTTACAAAGTAGAGAGGGAAGCCAAAAATGGCACTGGATCTGATACCATGTCAAACCAGGAGGTAACTCCTCAAATGTAATTGTATTATTCATTCAGGTTGTTTCTTATTATAGACAAGAGGGAGTGACTGTTCAATTCATCTCTCGATGACTCTCCATTTCCTCAATTATTTATTTACACTAATTACAATTGTTCACCCAATCCCTATGATTAGGTGTCAACAAAATAAAATGAAAGATTGAATTTTTAAATTACACTTTGTCTTAGCTTATATGCAATATCTATGTTTTCAAACTAAAATTAAATATAGAATTCTTAACCGCTCTATGTTTAATCAAACCTTAAGATTTTCCTCTATATCAATCCATAAATCCACTAAGGTCCAATAGCCTACCTACCTTTCCATGTTACATCTTTTTTTATATTTTTGCATATGAACACCCTAAGGCCTTTGACTCCATTTTCCCAATGGCCTTTCTCTGCAATTTCAACGAAACAATTCAAAAGACCAAAATTTAAACCTTACATCTTGTCTAAAATCCTAAAGCAAAAAAGCTAAATCTAACTAAGAGACCCCTATCTGTGTTTAGAAGGGCTAGCTTCTAAACTTAAAAGTGGTGTTGTGGTTACCTCTGCAATTCCTTTACGACCCGGGAAATTACGAAGTGATAACAAAGCGCACAGGAATGGATTTTGAGTGGTAGTATAGGATAAAAATTTCATATCACTCGTTAAACCATATCTGATTCCATGGTTGTTAATTGGTTGTCCTGAGTTTATTCACCCAAGGAGATGGTTAATACACATTATGGAGAAAAAAATGGGAGAAGGCATGATAGGGGCATCACCTAAGCATTTACCAAGGAGAGTGGAATCATTAAAAACTATCAGCTTAAATTCTATGAAAGAGGGGACTAGTTCTGATTAGGATCGCATGAATGAAAACACATCATTAGGGGAGGGCGAGGCCCTCAACTCATAGTTTGTTAATTGGTAAATGATTAATATTTTTCCATTATGGTTAAATCTCATAGTGTGAAAGATTGAATATGCTACAACCTTCATGGTATACATGTACATTTGGCCAAACCAAATGTTTTAGTCTTGGGGGGCATCTAAGACAAATTTGTTTACCAATGACTTCCACTGGGATGTTGTGAATGAGTCCTTTTTCTTGCAAATGGAAACTATTGTATGCTCTCAAGGAGATAGATTAAGTTACAAGGTCAAGGGTTCCCAATTTCTACCATACCATCTTGGACATGAATCATGTAGATGCCCCCTCATTGATGATGCATCGATGTATTTTGATGTTACCTATAACGATTGGGATCTAGATAGAAACTAGCAATGGGAGTCATGGTTCTAGGTTATCTAAATTAAATGTAATCAAGCATGAATGAAAAGGTTTGATCATGCCTAATTCTAATATCAAAACCTTTCTTTTATTTGGACATGCTTGAATCACTTCCAAAGTTGGCATGGAAATATGGGACTATATAAGGTTGTCGATAATGTTAGAACTGTGTCATCTTTCCATTGTGTGAGCCACGTCGGTCCTTTAATCAACTTATAAATTGGATCTATGGGAGGTTACAAGATCATTAAGGTAACGTATTGTATTAAATGGAATTATATCTGCTAATGATGGAGTTAGGATTAGGAGGAGATCCATAGTCTCGATTATAGGTTTCTAGTAAGATATCTACTGCATTTATGTAAATGTCTCAATTAGTAGGATCTTGGAATTTCCTATTACAAGGTTCTAGAATTTAGGAGGTCCATCATCTTGTGAGGTAATAACTATCCCTTGATGTGGGAAGGGGTTTTGTAGTACTGTGGGTTGTTGGATACCTCCTAATTCGCCACTATGATTACCCAGATCCTCCTTCAAGTGTTTGAATTTGGAAAATTGAGGGAAATGTTAGGTGTGATTTCTATACTGACCAAAAAGAGTGTAAGCATAACTAGTACATAAAACACTATTCTTTCCTTGTTTCTATGGGTTTTTGGGGCCTTGGTTTGGGTTTGGTTATGAATAGGGGAATTTCCCCTTCCCTACACATTCTATTATTGTGGGTTCCTACCATACCCTTGGTTTCCATTTTGTTTGTTCTTTCCTTCATTCTTCCCATTATTGGATGTGTTAGTAGTATGGAGTTATTCAAATGCTTGTTGTTGGTGGTGTAAAGAAGGCTAAAAAAAGTTGAATTCATCATTCTATTGAGGATGTAGGAGGTTAGTTATTGTTTGGAAAGGGAAATATGGACTTCCTTATGGTGAATTTCCATAATAATCTTGGGATGTTGACACACCATCAAAAATATGCATTGGATAATGTACCTTCTGCATGGCATGGTTGTTAATATGATCAAGAGTACTATGATAGTACCTTGTCATGGCAGTTGATGGGATGGATGACATCTCACCTACATAGATGAATGATGGAGGTGGTCCATATGAATTTCCTTGATAGAGAATTTGGTTCCCTTTTTGTTGTTGCTACTGGTAATGGACCTAATTAATCCATCAACATTGTTTGATGTCCCCAACTTTCTTTGTTGAAAATTTGAGGTTGTGTAGCATTGTGGATTACCATGTAAAGATACCCTAATTATGCATAAATAAGATCATATTATTGAGCTTTGTTTATTTCTTCTTCCTTGTCCTATGGCATGGTGGTGGAAATGTCCTTTGCTATGACAGGTATTCAGATCTTGGGGGGAGGCCCCCGAGATCTAAAAAATTGAAATGGATCTTAGGGGGAGGCCCCCAAGATCTGAAAAATTGCAATGCCAAAAAGAAAATGAGAGAACACAAGTAAATAAAACCACAAAGAAACTTTTATTAAAACAGAGAAAAGTTGTAAAAGCTACATTGTGGTGGACAATTTGTCCTTTTAAAAAATGCGACTTGTTACTTATAGTATTTTTGGTTACAACACCACAGGTAAATTCCAAGCGTGAATGAATACCATGGGTGGATTTTACAATACCATGGGTGGATGTCAATTACAATAACATGGGTGGATAAATACCATGGGTGGATGCCACTTACAATACCATGGTTAAATTCCATGGGTGGATGAATGACATGGGTGGATGAATACCATGGGTTGATGCCATTTTCCATTCAGACCATTCATCTCTCCTTAAGAAGCAATGGTCCCCATTGCATGAATTTTCCTCCTGCAAAGCCTTTGTTGAATATAAAGAGCCACTGAAGATAAGGGTTTTATGTGATTAAGCCATAACCATGATGAACAAAGATCTAAGGATAGAGATACCCTGTAATTCTTGTGAGAAACTGTAATACTAACAGTGTGCGGCCTAGAAAATGGACTTCGATGAAGTGTGGGTTTGTGGATGACCCATAACCATGATGAACGAAGATTCGAGGATAGAGATACCCTGTAATTCTTGTGACCAACTGTGATACTAGCAGTGTGTGGCCTAGAAAATGGACTTCGATGAAGTATGGGTTTATGGATGACCCATAACCATGAAAAATCAAGATCTGAGGATAGAGATACCTTGTAATCCTTGTGACCAATTGTGATACTAATAGTGTGCGGCCTAGCAAATGGACTTCGATGAGAAGGATTTTCTGTGGTTGCCCCATAACCATGATGTTGGTTGTTGATGAAGTAGCATGTGCCTACATAGCCTGGGGTGGGAGGGAACATATCCAAAGAACCCACGCTAAATGTTGTTATGCTGAAACTAATGAATGTGAATAAGGTGCCTGCTAAAGCAAGGTGGGAGGGCATGTCTCCAAAGGGAACTTGTTTTGAATGCTGCTCCAAAATTAAAATGGGCATAACATAGTCAACATAACTCAGAATATTTGTTATAACCTATTTTTGGACACAGAAGGACCATTTTTCATCTTCCCATGTGTTGTAAATCCTTATCTGGACACTCTAGAATCTCATATTCGTGTTGCAACTTTTTCGTCCTCACAAAATTTTTGAAAAAATAGATGACTTAAATTAGTGATATATCCCACATCCGAACTCCAATTCGACCCATTGTTTTTTTTAAATTGAGATATTTTCAGAGAGAAGCTCAAATATAAAATCACTTTTTTGAATTTTTGCACCAAAATTGCAAAAATATATAGGAGAGATATCGCCCATGAATTTCCATCAAAAACATGTCTGCAACACAGCGGATTTTAAATCAGCGATATCTCCCTCATCTGGACTCTGATTCAACCAATTATTTTTTTGAATTTGGGGATTTTTTTGCAAGGAATCTAGATCTAATATTTTTTTTTTTAAATTTTGCACCGAAAATTTCATATCTGATCTGAAAACTCTTCACCCAAAAACATTCCTGCAAAAAAAAAGAAAAAAGAAAAATTCTTCCCGCTTGGCCCAAGAAAATGCTTTGTGGAGGACGTAGCACATGCCTGAAGTTTGTTGGACATTGTTGCAAAATTTGAAACTAAAATATGCATCAAACCCTCATTCCCATGGAATCATAACCTGCTCTAGTACCAGTGATCTGGATCTTGGGGGGAGGCCCCCAAGACTAGAAACTTGAAATGGATCTTGGGGGGAGGCCCCAAAGATCTGAAAAATTGCAATGCCAGAAAGAAAGTGAGAGAACACAAATAAATAAAACCACAAAGAAACTTTTTATTAAAATAGAAAATAATTGTACAAGCTACATTGTGGTGGACAATCTGTCCTTTTACAAAAAGCAACTTGTTCCTTATAGTATGAATACCATGGGTGGATGTCACAATACCATGGGAAAATACCATGGGTGGATGTCACTTACAATACCATGGGTGGATGCCACTTACAATACCATGGTTAAATTCCATGGGTGGATGAATAACATGAGTGGATGAATACCATGGGTTGATGCCATTTTCCATTCAAATCAACAGGAAATATGGATGAGAGAGATAATTCTAAGAAAATTTATTTGGGAACTTAAATTTTGTAGATAGTGCTACATCTATGCCACTCATGGATGTAGTCCACTAATTTGAGTGGAAGATGTTTGTCGAAACTCGGACAATAATTCTAACCCATTGTCATAATAAACATGGAGTTTGAAAAATGTGAGAAATGACTAAACTAGGAATTTGAATGAGTTGTGTGATCTCAAATTCTCACTGAAATACCATTTAAACAAAGGGCCAGTAAGGGTGTATTGGAAGATCCTTAGTCGAACTGAGTCAATAATGATGTTGTTAAAAGAGAACAATAAATAAAAGGTCATCATTTGCATGATTTTCCCCAAGTTTTCCTTCAAATTTTTGTATATCTGAGGGAAATTTGGGAGGCATGGATTTCCATGTAGCATCATAGGGTATGGGTCAAGTTTTTAGCTTTGAAAAAATGTGAGGTTTGGTGAAGCAAAAAATGGGAGGTCAAGTGTGGTGTTTTCCATAATAATATGACTTGTGCAAGATGAAGGGATACTTTGAGGTAATGAGGTTCCTAAAAAAGTGGCACCAAGAATTATGGAAGAGCTAACAAATTTAGATCAAGAGGTGATATTTTAGAGGAAGATTGAGTAGTTGAAGCTACAAGTCTTGGCACTCCTCCTACAAAAGGTGGGAGGCCTTGAAGGCGTATAGAGTGATGAGAGCTAAATGGTCCCCTATGGTGCTTAAATGGTATATGAATGATGAGGGGGTAATAAAATATGTAAAACAAAGTATCAATACATAAAACAAATAAAAAAACCAAGGGTGGGAATTCCCTCCAAGGGTGAAAAAAACATGTTTTACGTTTTATTCAATAAACAATATTGCATGCTTCCTTCATGTATTTTCAATTTTTTCAATGTGGGTCTACACAGAAGTATGAAAAGTCAGTACTAATTGGGTGTGGAATTTAATTCTACATCCAATGGGTGTGTATGCTTGATAGTTGAATAAAACTATAAGGAGATAAGCCAAAAATATGATAAAAAAATGTAGTTTTCTTCTTTTCCTCCAAAATAGTTTCCCTTGGGGATGACATCTTTGTTTTGAATCCTATTGGTTCTTTTAAAGTTAATTTTTTTAGCACATTTTTTTTAGGCTCATTTATGAGTAAACTAATGGGAGAGAAAGGGAGTCCTTTGAAGGCTCCTTAATGCCACTTCAATAGTGTATTGGCTCGAGATTGAGCTAGTTGGCATTGTCCTTATAGTAGGTGGTCTCCAATTTAATGTTATTTGGCTCACATACTACTAAGATTTCATATGGACCTTGTTTCTTATTGAATAAATAGCCATGGTGATCCATGAAAAATTGCTGAAGTGACTTTTCATAGATTGATTTTTTAAATGGAAACCTTAGAAATCATGGTTTTTGCTTATTTGTGATATTTTCAAACATTTACTAGTACACTTACACATGCTATGATTTAGTGTTGTAAATCCTGGCTAGTGTAATTGAGTGTATGATTTTTCAGTGATAACAATAGGTATGATTGGGTGGTGTGTTTTTGTGAGAAGGTTGGATTTAAGATTTGTTCTTTTTTCAGACTCCAAGTTGTTGTAGGAATTTTAGATTTATGGAATGAATGATATTAATCTCATAGGTCTTTGGAGGTGTTCATGACTTTAGAGTGGAAGGAACATTGGTTGCAATAGAATAATTCATTTCCATTTGGCTTAGTTGAGCAACCAATTGGCCTACAAAATCAGTGGAAATTGATCACACCACATCATCAATGAAGGGGCTAGGTTATGGTTTGGGAGGATCTATAGTAATCAATAGTGCATTGAGTATTATATCATTCCAATTTGTTGAATGAGAGTAAATGAATTTGAGGTTTTTGGCATGCATAATGTCTTTGTCCTTGGTTGTTGTGCCCATGATGGCAACATCGTAGGAAATTTTGGGTACCAAGTACCAGGTGAACTAGTCCTGAAATATGTGATCGAGTATTTCCATATGAAACAAGCATAATATTTGTCTCCACTCATGAATTCAATGAGATATGTGGGTGGAGTTATATTTACATAAACATGAAAAAATGTTGGTCTTAGTAGCTTGATGAATTAACAAGTGAAAATGAGGTAAGAAGGCCATCATAAGCATTACAAAGTCTTGATAAGATGCATAAGTAAGTGTGAAGTACCATTTGGAGGAATTTTTTATTAGTGTGCATTGAAATAGGAATAAATTAATATTACCATCAACTAACAAGTTGGATAAGAACCACAAATGATAATTAGTGGTGCGAGGTTTCAGGTTCTCACCAAGTTTTCCATTGCATTTTGGAATGTTAGAAGGAACCTTGTGTAGTATGGGTGGCTATAGTAAGTTGTGATATATATGGTCATTGATAAGCTTAAATAATTTTGGGAGATATACAGATAAGAGAAACAGTAACTAAGAGGTGGAAAAAGGCGGGGTTGGTGGATTTTGAAATCTAGGTTAAGCATTTGGGGCTTTGGTTTTATAGTAAATAGGAGTGTTAGCAGTTATGGGTTGAGTTGGAATTACAGAATAAGAAAATATTGGCATGAAAATTTTATGGAAAGGGAATAAATTCCCTTGAGAGTTCCTCCCAATCATAATGGTTCCACTACTGGTATTAGCTCCTCCGAAGAAGGGGTGTCTAAAGCTTGAAATTTTCCAAAATGATATATATTTGGTGTTGGAAAGTTGTCGAGAGGAAAGGTACCCTTGAAAATTGGATTTCCCATAAATAGTTGAGTGATGCCAAGAAATTACGAGGTTTTATAGATTTTTTCCCCATGCAATGCTCCCTCTCACCTCCCCTTGGATATACCAAGGCCTTGGAAGGTGTTACTTTCAACTAACACGACCTCCATGGTCTCATTATGAATATGGGGCTATAAACTTATAGTTATTTCCTAAATTTAGTATAATTAACTTCAGATAACGCCATTGTGTTAATCTCATTAAGAGATTTTTGATGATATAAATTCCATCATGATCTAATGCCTACATCAAAAGTTATGCCCATTTAAATATCTACCAATTATCTATAGCCACATCAGCAAGATGTTGCCATGTGTAGTCCACGTGGATTTCCCACATCATTCGTGATGCCTACATGGAACTTACATAGTCTCAACAATATATTAATGCACTTGCCACATCAACCTGGCTCATGGGTCCCATTGGGCCCATCCTCTTCGTGCAAATCATGGATGTTAAAATTACAGTAAGGAAGGTTTTCTTTTGACTTGTGCCTTAGTCAAAGATGAAAATTCAAATTTAGTCGCATAGAAATACTATTTAGATCTCAGTTAACATGTGTGATGTGGCTTATCACTAGTTTATTTTCAGTTAATTTGAGTTAGATGGCTTTCAATGAGTTGCGGATTTGTTGATGGCTAAAATTAGCTAACTGGTGGATTATCTCTAGTGTTTATCAATTAATTGAGCTATAGTTGTATAGTATAGATAGTTATGATTTTAGTTGGGTAGTTGAATTTGTGTTAACTCAACTTACTCTCAGTTAGCTAGTTGCAACTACTAAAATTAGCCCTAGTACGTCATGTAATTCAAATTTCCTTTTCAAATTTGATAAAGGCACAATTGTAATTCATTATTGTACAACAAGTTTTGTGTATAGGCTTGAGAACTGAGCAAGCTTATTTCTCTTGGGAATGGAGAAAGCTTATTTCTCTTGGGAATTGCGTAAGGAAATAGGAGAAATTTTTCTAATTTTTAGGGGCTAAATTGTGCTAGGAAATAGGACATTCTAGCATATTTATTTGGCTAAGTGTTGGGCAGTTCTTGAGTGGAGTTGATCAGTATTGCGGAGCTTCACGCTTGAAGCTTATTTTTGTAATAGATCAGTTTTCACAATTGACAATAAAATCAAGATGGTTTTTTCCTAGTTGGGTTCCCTAGATAAATTTCTATGTGTGATTGATCTATGTGTGATTGTGCTTATATTCATTGTTTTCTTTCCACATAATTTTGGTATAGAAATCTTATGTCTTTTGCAGACCAACTTAATCTCATTAGAAGTTGCAAGGTTTCAAGGATTTTCTACATGATATCAGAGCTAAAAACAAGGTAGATACCAAGTTCCTTTATTAGATTCAAAGTGCTTTGAAGATGATATCAATTGGTGTATGAATTCTACAAGTGCGAGAATCATGTCAGTCTATGGTTTGAGGACAAAGCATGCCCTAGAAGGGGCCTCGAAATTCTATGCATGGAAGGATAGAATGGAGGCTATGTTAGATGATAATGGAGTTTTGGAATACATCAATACTGATATTCCTAAACCTCCTGCATCAGATTCACAACAACTAGCTCAATGGAGGAAGGTTATTGCTAAATCTAGGAGGATGATCCTAGAAGGAGTTAGAGAACATATTGTTCCAAATTTTCATGGGATGGAGACAACATTATAGATGTGGAATGACCTTATCTTTTTGAAAGCAGTAATGATGCCAGAAATCTTTCTTTGAAGAACAAATTGAGGAGCATTCAAATGGGCAAGTATGAGTCCATTTTTACATATCTATCTAGGTTATCTCAAGTGAACTTGGAGGTTATCTCAAAAATCACCAAATATTTTTTAGCCTTTCTCTTCTTAGGCTTCCAAAATCTTGGCATAGTTTCGAGGATGTTGTAAATAGAAGATATAAGCTCCCTGATTGGGAAATATTATGGTTAGATCTCGTGCATGAAGAGATAAGGAGGAATACAAGATATGGAGTCTTAGTTAGGACCGATGAGGAGGATAATTTTGCACTAGCTAGCAAAGAGAAGAAATAAAATGGAAATAAGGCACAAGGTAAGCCTAAATATAGTTAGAATGGAGGCAAGAAAAACAAGGATCTTAGCAAGACAAAGTGTTTTCATTTCCATGAATTTGGGAATTATGTTATAAAATGTCCAAAGAGGAAATCTAACAAGCATGTTGCAACAACAACAAGAGGAGGAGCTCTATCCTCTCAATTTGAATTGGATTTCTCTCTAATAGCTTGCATGGAAATCTAAGCTTAAGGTAGTGTGTGGTATATTGACTCAAGGGATTCTTTCCACATAATGAAGAACAAACAAATTTTCAGTAGTTTAGAGGAGAAAGACATGTAACTCCATATTGATATTGGAGATGATGGAATATCTATGACCAAAGGAGTTGGTAAAGTAAGAATTAAGAGGGAGTCTAGTTCCCTCCTCCATCTCAAGAATGTGATGTATGTTCTAGGATTGAAGAAAAACCTTGTCTCAGTAGCAGTCCTTGAAGACAAAGGGTATGATGTAGTATTCAACAAGGGTAAGTCCTACCTCAAGAATTCTGCTTCAGGTCAGGTCAGGAAGATTAGTGTCAGGATAAAAAACCTCTAAAAATTGGAGGTATATGCATGTGCAACCTTGAGAAGTAAGGAAAAGTTTGTTCAAGGTAGAGATGTTTGAGAGCTCTAGAAAAATCACAAGGGACATACATCATGGCGTTTTGAATATACTCAAGCAGGTAAACATTCTATTACCTCAAAGCACTCTTGAGAAACATGATATGTACAAGGGTGTGACTCTTGGAAAATATTCTAAATCTTCCTTTCAGGGTTTAGATAGCAGTGCTTGAGCTATTCTGGAGAGAGTTCATATAGATGTTTGCGAACCCTTCTCCATAGTTTCACTCAGTAAACACAAGTATTATATAATTTTC
The DNA here is from genome assembly GCA_000404065.3 of Pinus taeda. Classification (NCBI taxonomy): domain Eukaryota; kingdom Viridiplantae; phylum Streptophyta; class Pinopsida; order Pinales; family Pinaceae; genus Pinus; species Pinus taeda. The sequence goes on from APFE031230362.1 coordinate 79,445, forward strand.
ATTGATGATTTTTCCCATGACTGTTAGATTTATTTCATGAAGAAGAAATATGTGGTCTATTCCAAGTTTGTGGAATTCAAGGCCTTAGTTAAAAATGAGACAAGGAAGAAAATCAAGTCCCTAAGGAGTGCGTTGTAGTGGCTACAACCACCCTCCAAAATTTTGGGCTACAATAATTTCAGAGCCTCCCTTGAAGAGTTTCACTTTATCCACACACTCGGGTTCACTTCATGAGTTCGTGTGAGTCTTTACATCCACCTTTCTTGTTCATTTCATTCAAGTCTCTACATCTTGATATCTAAGTCATGCTTGCGACCATGTTCTGGTTATGCTCAAAGTCTTCGCTTCGTATGTGCTTGCTGTGTTTGCTATGAAAGCATCTATCACATTCACACATGGAGTCACATCCACTGTCGCGCAAGCATCGTCTTGATCAATGAACGATCAATCATGAGTGTCACACTTGTCACATACACCGTCGGTCAGCCTTGTTGAACATGTGTGTCTGGATGGTTTTTCCATTTTTCGTCAAGTCATGTGAGTGTGTGTCCGTGTGATCACCTGTGCATCTTTCGATTGTTCACACACATCCATTTTTGCTCAAGTTTTTGATGACCTGAATCCCCTATGACAGTTAGACCATCACCCTGCCATTGAATCATTCGATTGTCAACTAGAACAGCACAAAAGCACCAAGCTAGTATTTTCAAGTTGCGCTGCCCGCAAGCAATCCAATAAACTCTCATGTTGGCCACCTGGACAATCAGACCCGGCAGACACCTTGAGATTGAATCCCCTCAAAAATTCTGCAGAGGCCACTGACCACACTCGCTTGACTGACTATGGAAATTGCATAGACAGTCCAGACAGACACCAAGTTACCATCCCTGTCTCACTCATAAAATTGTATAGTTTTCCTAGTTAGTCATCCAGACAGTTGACCAATTGTTCAGCTCAAAAATTGTGCAGTCTTCATGAGCAGATTGTGCAGTCTTCAGAAATTGCACAGAGATGATCAATAGGCTGACCTCCTAGCCTCAGTGCAGTTCTCCTTGCCAGCAACCCCTACCAACAAACTGCTAGTTCCCTCGCGGAATTGTGCAGTTTCTATCACTAGTCTCCTGGGCATCCAACTGTAGTTCCCTTTGGGAATTGCACAATTTTGGTTGCCAATGACCCTAGCATCCAACTAGCATTTCTCTCTGGGAATTGTGTAGTTTTGGCTGCCAGCCTCTTGGGCAGCTCCCGAGAAAAATTGTGCAATCCCTTCCTCATGACCCTTTATGCAACCTGTATCGGTCCTCTGGAAAAATTACGCAAATCTGGTTATCTAGCCTCGCTGGCCATTCATTTTGGAAAATTCACAGAGCATGCTTGACTTGCCTTCCAGCAGCCTAGACTATTCCTCCCAGAATTTTCCCAATTTTTCCTCCCAGCCAAGCCAAACCTTGCAGACAGTCATTGTCAACTCAGATTGCTTGTCTCCATCCCTCAGTCACTCTTGTGAAGCTTTCATCAGTAGTTTCTGAGAGCCATCATCCTGCATTACAACCTTACTACCTGCCCCGGTCACCTACTTCTAAATGATCATGTGTCATGGTAGACTAGGAGGTTTTGGATTTGATGTCGTATTGTGATGAGTGACTACAAGTACAGGTACACCAATGAACATGGAAAGACGATGAATGGGGTGAACGAAGGGAGCACATGTAGAATGACAAGTTCACTAACGGATGAATGAACTAAGCATGCAAAGCAAACAAATGCAATGAACATGCACCTTCGTGAACGGAGGAGCCTATCAAGCCTTCCAACATGCAAGCAAGGAAAAACATGCTAAAGCTTCATAAAGCAAACCAAGGACCATCAAAGACTCTGCGCACTTTTCCATGCTAAGATGAAGCTATGATACACCATGAAGACATCCATCATCCAGTAGCACTATATCTTGACATGCACTCTAGCAGCAACATGAATGTACTAACATTGTCATGTCAAGTCATGCCAAGTCATGTCGAGTCACATCATGAGTCATGTCCCCACATCTCCACTATGGGCTTGTTGTCAATCAATGTGATGTAACGTGGAAGTCCAAGAGACCCACTTGTTGAACAGTGATTCATGTAAGTCAAAGAGTCATGGAAGTCAAACGGTCGTGAGGGTA